>OY744515.1:20804991-20862491 GCA_963556195.1 Sepiola atlantica
CGAAAATGTTTTGTTGTTTTTAATGTTTGTTTAATAGTTTGTGATGTAGTTTATATTGTTGGAATTCCTAATTTATTTAGAGTGTTGCAAATTATTATTTGTGTTATGGGTGTGGGTAGGTAAAAGAAGATGTCTGTTTATAAAAAAAAGTTGCCGGTGTGTATGGTTTTTGCTTATTGTTTCTGGAAAATATTTGTAGGGCTATTTTTCTTTGCATTTGATATGGAATATGTGGGGTATTGCAATGTTTTGAGTGAATAATATTATATGTGTATACATGAAATAATATATATATATATATAGTATGTTTTAAAAAGGCTGAGGGCAATGCAAACTGTCGGGTAGGTTGTAAGCTGGAAAGAATAAAAAATAATAAATCGAAATGGTACTTACTATTTATTTTTTCTTAAAATCTTACATAACAGCAAGTGTGGTGTTAGCTGTTTGTGTGTTGTCCGGGTGATTATTAAAAATCATTTATTTAATATTTCGAGAAAAAGAAACTTCGATTTGTCAAAAATAATAAACACCAACATTTGGTAGATTCACTGCACAGACGGAGTTTCCCTTTTGTGTTTATTATTTTGAGAACCTACAAGCAAGCACTTTATTGGTTTTTGTTTCAACTAACTTAATGATACATGTTATATATATATATATATATATATATATATATATATATATATATATATATAGTAATTATTTATATATATATATGTGTATATTCGTATATATATGTATATATATGGGTATATGTGAGCGGATGTATGCGTTTATTCATATATGTTTGACTTCTATTCGTATGCTGATAAATGTGTGGATCCAACGACTAACCAAAACATCAAAAGAGGTAGAATGTCTGAAAGGCTCACTTGGATGAAGGAACACTTTAAGATGGCCCATAAAGATAAATAAAAGGATAAGAAGTCTACTACTGGAAAGACACGAGAGTGGTAGAGTTTGTGTGTGTGTGAATATGTATTCATAAACGCAAGAATCTAGGAATGTGTGCGTGTATTGACAGCTACCTCTATCTCGCGGATACATACCTTGCCTCCTCCACTATTAGCCCTTCTCTCTTCTCCAACCAAAACAATATGCTAGAATGTTATTTATCTATTCCTCTTAAGTCAGTCGATAATGGATTGAAGAAGATCGATTTTGAAAAAGAAATCGCAGCTGAAACTTGTATTCACATATGTAACCAATGATGTTTGTATGAATAAAAAGATTATGAATGAGTAACGATGGCACATTCTTTATTTTTTTGTAAACTTTACAATTTAGGGGGTGCTACTGGAACCGTAGCATACCTCACAAAGAAAGAAAACACGTTAATATTTAAAACTAATGCTATATTTGTTACTTATACCGTCCTAGGACGGGTATTTTTCTAATATATATATATATATATATATATATATATATATATATATATATATATATATATATATATATATAATCCACTGTATTTAGCATTTGAATTGGCTTTCAGAAACAGGAATTAAATCAAAATTATCCTGCAGTGACCCAATATGAATCAAAGATTTTTTTGGTGAAAGATAAAATGTATCATAGTTTTTGTTTTGTTTTGTTTTTTTTATTTTTGTTTTTCATTTTGTTTTTGCGCCTTTTCTAAAGAATTGTTTTTTGTCAGTAAATTAATATCATTTTTATCCAACAGATTTAATGCAATAATTTTCATAGGAACAGCGAAAAATATTCTTTCTTTTTTTATTGCAGCATAAATAATAATCATAAATTCTCAGAATCGCTGAAGCAATAATGAGATTACACAATGCACAATTTGTTTCATGCAACAATTGGAAAATCATACAATAAATAATGGAAGAGAATTCTCTGTGATTCAAAGATCCAGATTAATAATTTAGGAAATCAGATTTGATGATCATCGGAAGCAAGGAAGAGAAAACGCATAACTATCTCATTGTAATGGCAATTTGGTGTCTATGGAATTGAAACTAGATCACATTTTCTCAAAGAAAGTTCCCGCTCTACTAATCAGGAGTTTAATATTAATGTATTTCTACTTGTTTTAATTTTTGATTCGTTGAAATTTTGAATAATGTTGAAACTCAATTAACATTATTTTATTAAATATAATTAAATAGGTATCTTTGTTCTCATTAGTCAATCTACTTAGACAGTTCCTTACTTTATTAGTCAATCTACTTAGACAGTTCCTTACTTTATTAGTCAATCTACTTAGACAGTTCCTTCTCTACGTATCATAAATTTAATGTAATACATTCTTTTTTAATTGGCTTATGCTCTCAACGATGTTTTTAATCTAAAAGAATGGAGTTTTATTGTCTTACTTATTATCAATATTGCAGTCATTAGCTACATATACACAATTAAAAAGTTGGTTGTATTAAATAACTGCATAATTATTATTGATTTATAATTTCATTGTTTTATTTTCCTATATATAAGCAGCAGATGTGTGTATAATTTTTATAAGAAATGTAATAAAACTGTGAGGATAAATATATGCAATCATTTATATTATTCTATAATACCATTAAATATTTGCGTCTACAGCGCGCATATATTTGTTATAATAATTTGCTTGGATGTTTGACATGAAACTGCATTGCGATTTTTTATTAGGTCTTGATCGAATTTAGTGTAGAGATCCAAATACATACCATAATTAATAAGCTTATGCATAAACCGATGCCACATGGCTCATAAACGATTTAACATGCCCCAATTAACAAGGTATCTCAATTTTTCAGTTCCGGAAAAAAAGGCTACGTCTCTGTCTTTAACTGAATATAAAAACTGTAACAGAATGGAATACTTTTTATGTATTTTAGATGGCTCTATCTCATTTGTTACTGTGATCCTTTACACTGGGTTATTTGCCCTTGGATTTTTCATTATTGTTATATTTCTATGATACACATTTTTGATTGCTAGATTTTCATAACCTATGAAAAAATTGTCTACATTCTTGGGTCTCTCCCCAAGAAATAAATATCATAAAAAAAGAAGAATAAAAACGTAATATTGTGTTATGGGTGGATGGCAAAAGGTCAAGGGGTTCCTCATCCAATCCCGGGCAAAACCAGGTCTTCTTGCTAGTTAAGAAAATAAAGTCGGTTGCTCAAAGGTTGAAGGATGTGTATGTATATATGCATGTGTCTAATATACATTAAGTCCACCGATTATATTAAGCCACGGAGTAATAATTGACAAGCTGTGAAGTTAAAGGTTGGATGATTTTGAAACGCAAGATTTCAATGAAAGAAAGAAACGAACTCATTTGCATCTTGGACTGTGGAAATTTAATCAAACTGACAAGCTGGTGTCAGCCCGGTCAGTTGAACTCTGGATTATCTTGGTTGGTCAAATGAAAAAAAAAATGTCACCCAGATGTTGACGTTTATTTATGGGTGTTCGCTTCTCTCAACGTTTCAGACTGATTATTGAGTATTTAAATAAGTTCAGCATTTTATTCCTATATTTTAAGTCTATATAATAATACGTTAAGGCAAATTCATGGTCGTACATACGTTATCACACGCCATCCCCCTTTTTAAAAGATGAGATCGCTCGATCGCCGATGATTTATTTATTTAAAGAATATTTAGCTGACAATTATTCTTACGGTAAGAAGAAAGAGAATATTTATTGTTTAAAAATATATATAAATTAAAAAAAAAATAAATAATTAAAAGAAAAGACATATTCGTTTATTTAAAGAATATTTAGCTGACAATTATTCTTACGGTAAGAAGAAGGAGAATATTTATTGTTTAAAAATATATATAAATTCAAAAAAAATTAAATAATTAAAAGAAAAGACATATTCGTTTATTTAAAGAATATTTAACTGGCAATCACACTTATTTTTCCGGGAGAAGAAACAGAGAATTTTTGCTTATATTAATATTATTAAACCTTACGTAAATATATTATCTCAAGCGAAAACTCATTAACAGTAAATTATGCAAATAAATGAAGAGAGCAAGCGTGGAATTTTCATGGGGTCACGCTAGTTAATATCTTTTTTATTAACCCCTTTCAGTCCCCTTGTTCAATGTATTGGACACCTTTTAAAATGGATGTTTATTTACTCCTCGCGGAGTTAGGCACAAGGCCAGTTTTATCTTACTCCCACAAGTAAGATGTGACCCAAGATCGGGTCGAGCAAGTGGGGTTAAAAGCCAGCGCTCGAGAGGTGAGCACTCTGGCCATTTAAAAATTGCCTGGGCAGCCCCGTCGGCATTCCCCGGTAGGGGCGCCTCAGACAGTAAGCAATAAACTTACTCCTCCCCAAAGAGGGGAGGCGAAGCCTGGGAGGGTAGACCTCCTAGAACTGCACAGGACAGGCGTGCAGTATCCATCGGAACAGATACTACACTTTGATCTTAGCCAAAAGTAAAATGGATGTAAATCGTAAATTTGACGCAATACAAGTATGGTAGTCACACTGTCTCGTTTATTGGACACGTTTCGAACGTGTTACAACAAGGCAACACCGGTTGACTCGCAGATTACCTTGAGGGAGATGAATAAAAAATTTCAATGAAAATAATTGTATTTTTAAGCCATAACTGAATGGGTTTAAAGTATAATCTTAATAAATTTTCATTTTTATTTGTTAAATTTAAGATGCGTCTACGTATCTGTATAAGAGTATGTTCGTTGGTTGATGTGTCGATCAGTCTGTCACGCTTCAGGTTCAAATAACATTTTCACCACTAAACGTGCATGTGAAATAGACGCATCTTATTTTACATGCGTCCAATCGTTTCTACAAGAGGTTTGTCGGTCTGTCAATCTAAAGTTTGAAATTGAATTTTTGTTAGTCGTCATGCTTAAGTTTGAAATATCATTTTTAGATGTGCCTATATCTCACTATTCATATAACGTTAGGTATGTGTAGATGTTTATATATTTGTATGTAGAGGATTCACTCCTAAATTAATTAACCGATCATTATGAATTTTTGAACACAACTTCTAGACGTAAGGGTGAGTATTGATTTACTCCTCTCCAGGAGTTAGGCACAAGGCCAGTTTTTATCTTACTCCCACAAGTAAGATGTGACCCAAGGTCGGGTCAGGAAAGTGGGGTTTAAAAATTGCCTGGGCAGCCCCGTCGGCATTCCCCGGTAGGGGCGCCTCAGGCAGTAAGCAATAAACTTACTCCTCCCCAAAGAGGGGAGGCGAAGCCTGGGAGGGTGGACCTCCTAGAACTGCACAGGACAGACCCATAGACCGGTGTAAATCAAGCCCCAAAGGCCAAGACAATACGAGTCTATGGGGTGCAGTATCCATCGGAACAGATACTACACTTTGATCTTAGCCAAAAGGGACGTAAGGGTGAGTAGTTGGGACTATATTTAGTTTAATTTAGTTTTAAGGGAGCAAACATAAAATTCAGATTACTCCGATGTGTGTGAATTATTTACAATAGGTATTAAATATCAATTAATATATACTTCCCAGATTTCAGGGTTTTCTTAGTATTTTAAAGTGGTTGTAGTGTTTGAAAGCCCCGAGAAAAAAGAAAGCCCCCCCTGCTCAGTTTGTGGAAAAGGAGTTTGTGCGGCTCAATTCTTTGTGGTACTTGCAAGCATCTGGTAGAAAAGAAGTGCAGAGGAATTACTGGTAGGTTGCGAGATGATAACCAGTTTTTGTGCAAGGAGTGTAATTCAATGGGTGCGGATGAAAACTCAGATGTGGAGAAACTATATTTAGATATCAAATCTATTGAGGTTGTCAAGTAGTTTTGTTACCTTGGTGATACCATTGGAGTACAAAGAGGAGCAGGTGCTGGTGTGACAGCAAGAATTAGGAGTGGATGGAGTAAGTGCAAAGAACTTCTGCCATTACTAACAAGCAGAGCGTTACCACTGTTGAACAAAGGATGAGTCTGTTAGGCATGTGTACACAGTGTGATAATGTATGGAAGGGAAATAATACCTATTGTAAATGGTTAATTGTATACCATCAATTGAATGCAAGTTGCTATTTTAACTACACCTGCTGATACATTGCAGATTCATAACTTTTTGGATGGTATTAATGCACACACGACTGCAATAGATCTGATTTGAACACAAATAGTTAATTCCAAAAGTCATATTCATTCAGCCTTGCAAAAAGTATAAAAATAAAATATTAAAAATGGATGTACAGTTTCATCGGGAACATTTTTTATTTTAATATTTATTTTTTATTGTTGTTATCATCTTCGTGATTTAATCGATATTTCTACTTGTGATTTCAATCGAACAGCACTTATTAATGCATGAGAGAAAACATATCACAAAGTTTATTCGAGTGAGAGAAATAGTTTGAAACTTTCTTGACAAGTGGATGTAGACCCAATCAATTTATTTGATTCCCATGAGGCTGCACCTAATTAGGACTGCAATTTATTATTAATTAACAGAAATAATTATGAGAAACCAGCAAACGAATAATAAAAATAAGGAAAATGTGAAAGGAAAACTTTACCTGCAGAAAATCGATAGAGAATATTATTTTTTATGTTTGCTTCAATTTCTTAAAATCACATCAAGCACATACAACACTGATCCTCCTCCTCTGTTCATCGTGAATTTCAATATAATTTCATTTGGAGACAGGAGTTCCGAGATTTGATGTTCTTTTTTGGTGAAGGCTAAAAAGCACTGGTATAATAATACCTACGTTTGTACATACGTTATCACCTTCCACACCCGTTTTAAAAATGAGATCGTCCAATCGTCAAAGATGAAAGACAAAAAGTAATTGACAATTATCTGGTGTCATTATCCGCCAAAGTTTTACAATTTTCCAATCTTAAAATTAATTGTTCCCAAATCGAACAAGACGTCATTAATATAATTCTGTCATTGTCGACTAAATATTCCCCAAATTTCAGGTTTCTTTTTTGTATTTTAAAGTGGTTGTAGTATTAGAAAGTCCCCAGAAAGAGGAAAGTTTCCCATGCTCAGCTTGTGGAAAGGGAGTCGGGTGCAATTAAATTTTTGTGGTACTTGCAAGCATCGGGTACAAAAGAAGTGCAGTGGAATTGCTGGTAGATATAAGAAAGTGACATTCGTTTTATTTATTAAAAGGATATTTAGCTGACCATTATTTGTACATAAGAAAGAGACCACAAATTATATTATATACATAAGGGAGTATTTGCTTGCACACACACATACACACACATATATATATATAAAATATTTGTTATTGTTTATTATCTATGTACGTATACGTTTCGTCTCTTTTCAATCAGGACTCATCAGGATAGAGATACGACTATTCACTACCGGTCGTACGATTCGAAACCCTGGATTACAAATATTTTTCAACTCAAATCCAACGTCGTTAACAGCGCGGCCAATATTTGAATAGCCGATAAACAATGATAATTTAACACATTTAAAAGCGGCACGATATCCAGGCATTCTACTTCAATTAAAGAAGGAATGATGCATATAAAGCAAGTGACGTCATGCTGTGTTTGTATATATATATAATTATTATTTTTAATAAGTATTTATATCGATTGACAAGCTTGTTTCATCTTCATTAAACCTCATCAGTGTGGCTATATACAACTGACTTGTCGACTGTACGACTCAGACATAGAATCTTGGATTTCAGTCACCACTGTTAAGATCCGATATATATATATATATATATATATATATATATATATATATATATATATATATATATATATATATATATATATATATATATATATATATATATATATGTTAAAAAGGATTAATCTCTCGTTAATTTAGAAAGTTGTTTACAGCATGAAGGCAAAGACGTTGGAATTTGAGTTTGAAATTTATCTCGTGTTCCAGGGTTCGAGCCCCGTGACCGGTGTGAATAATTCTTCTCTACACTGACGATTCCTGTAAGAATCAAACGTATACATATGTAGATAAAAACAAATATTTATAGTTAATTATATATATATATATATATATATATATTTATATTTGTGGGTTCTTACAAAAAATATAGCTATTTAAGTATATACTCTTAATAACATCCGAAAAAATTACAAGCTTAATGAAGTTGTATTACAAACTTCAGAGCATACTATCATGTAATACATTATATATATATATATATATATATATATATATATATATAGTAAAACTTAGGCTTTGCTCTTACTCCTGGACTAAACATCAAACAATGCAATATATCCTGCCACTTAATTATCAACTCAGACCCGACTAAGTACTACGTTTTTTAAATTTTTAATTAACATTTTTTTGTATTGCTATTCATCGATGTTTCTACTTTTATCTTCCAATTAACGTCTTTTTCGTATGCGCTGCATGTTTTAAAATAGTGACGCACATGGCAAAAACATTTCGTATTTTTTTCCTACTTTTTGCCGTTTTTTCTCGATAAATTTAAAATTTTAACTTTTTCTTAAGATGTTCGTTGATCTAACCTAAACCTGCAAAAAATTTTGTTTCTTTTTCTATTTCTTGCTGCGTTTAATTGTTTTTCTTTTTTGTCTTTCATACATTCTGTCTCCACGACTTTTCATTTTATGATATATTGTGTATTTTATCCTAATATATATATATATATATATATATATATATATGTGTGTGTGTGTGTGTATGTATGTATGTGTGTGTAACTCATTTATATTTATACATCTTAGATATGGATAGAACATTTATGTAAGTTTCTATATCTATTTTCTAAATTTCCATCAATTTGTCAATAAGTCAAGAATCTAACGATAAAAAATGTATTGATTTTACACAAATCCTTTCACGAAATACTATTTTAAATCAAAGATATATTCAATGGAAGATAACAGAAATGTCGATTCTAGTTGGAAAGTAATGTAATACACATGAATACTTATAAAATATACTTATATAATAATCATCCTGTTTTTCTCTCTAACACGGAAAATATTTTATTATGACGTATGAAATAGAAAGAGCGATATAGAAAAACGATGCATGTCACAATTTTACAAACTAACATATGGCTGCAAGACGTGGTCGATAATGAAACGTCAAAACAAAATCATCCTGGCTGCAGCACTTTGGATGGAGAACATTTACGGTTTCACTCGAAAAGCTTCCATCATAAATGGTGACGAACAACGACGTTTCAACAGAAACGCTCCAAAGTGTGTTCCATATCGATGTCGATGACCCAAAGCCATGCGTTAGGCCACTTAAGACATAGAGATGATCAGTCGATGATGATTTGATTCTAGCAGGCGGTACAAGCAAAGTGGCAACAGACAGAAGAAGTTGGAAGTCATTCACGAAACGTCTAACCTAAGATACGGAAATGAAAAATAAAAATATTAATAAGATTTCCATTTTTCACATATGTTAAAATAAAGAAAAACATTTTTTTCTCTTTTTACTTCGTTTTTCTTCATTTATATATTTTTTTTGCATAACATTGTATGTTTTAAGATATTTCACCGAATTAGAACGAAATTTAAATTGCATTTTTGATTTACCAATTAAATGGAATTTTTATTATTAGATTTTGACCCGATAGGGTTTTAAGAAAAAAGAATTTATATAATAAAAATAATAGAAGAGATGGGATTGTCTGAGAAACATAACCGAAAACATCATGTCTTTTAATCGTCGTATATAACAGTTAATGTATTGTTTTCGTAAAAACAAATACACAGTAACTGAATCGATTATTTAAATTTAAAATTTGTTTAAATATGAATTAACAGTTTACTTGAATGTCGTGTAATGGAAAATTTTACTTGAATGTATTAAAAAGAAAACATACTTTATGCATCCAAAATAGAGAGATGCTGTTTTAGAGGAACTAGTGACAAAATATTCTATTTTCGCAATCTGTACATTCACAAATGTTTTAGAGAAACTAGTGACAAATATTCTATTTTCGCAATCTATACATTCACAAATGTTTTAGAGGAACTAGTGACAAATATTCTATTTTCGCAATCTGTGCATTCACAAATGTTTTAGAGAAACTAGTGACAAAATATTCTATTTTCACAGTCTGTACATTCACAAATGTTTTAGTGAAACTAGTGACAAAATATTCTATTATCGCAATCTGTACATTCACAAATGTTTTAGAGGAACTAGTGACAAAATATTCTATTATCGCAATCTATACATTCACAAATGTTTTAGAGGAACTAGTGACAAATATTCTATTTTCGCAATCTGTGCATTCACAAATGTTTTAGAAAAACTAGTGACAAAATATTCTATTTTCACAGTCTGTACATTCACAAATGTTTTAGTGAAACTGGTGACAAAATATTCTATTATCGCAATCTGTACATTCATAAATGTTTTAGAAGAACTAGTGACAAAATATTCTATTTTCACAGTCTGTACATTCATAAATGCTTTAGAGGAACTAGTGACAAAATATTCTATTTTCACAGTCTGTACATTCACAAATGTTTTAGTGAAACTAGTGACAAAATATTCTATTATCGCGATCTGTACATTCACAAATGTTTTAGAGATACTAGTGACAAAATATTCTATTATCGCAATCTATACATTCACAAATGTTTTAGAGGAACTAGTGACAAATATTCTATTTTCGCAATCTGTACATTCACAAATGTTTTAGAGATACTAGTGACAAAATATTCTATTATCGCAATCTGTACATTCACAAATGTTTTAGAGATACTAGTGACAAAATATTCTATTATCGCAATCTGTACATTCACAAATGTTTTAGAGATACTAGTGACAAAATATTCTATTATCGCAATCTATACATTCACAAATGTTTTAGTGAAACTAGTGACAAAATATTCTATTTTCACAGTCTGTACATTCACAAATGTTTTAGAGGAACTAGTGACAAATATTCTATTTTCACAGTCTGTACATTCACAAATGTTTTAGTGAAACTAGTGACAAAATATTCTATTATCGCAATCTGTACATTCACAAATGTTTTAGAGGAACTAGTGACAAAATATTCTATTTTCACAGTCTGTGCATTCACAAATGTTTTAGAGGAACTAGTGACAAAATATTCTATTATCGCAATCTGTACATTCACAAATGTTTTAGAGGAACTAGTGACAAAATATTCTATTTTCACAGTCTGTGCATTCACAAATGTTTTAGAGGAACTAGTGACAAAATATTCTATTATCGCAATCTGTACATTCACAAATGTTTTAGAGGAACTAGTGAAAAAATATTCTATTTTCACAGTCTGTGCATTCACAAATGTTTTAGAGGAACTAGTGACAAAATATTCTATTATCGCAATCTGTACATTCACAAATGTTTTAGAGACACTAGTGACAAAATATTCTATTATCGCAATCTGTACATTCACAAATGTTTTAGTGAAACTAGTGACAAAATATTCTATTATCGCGATCTGTACATTCATAAATGTTTTAGAAGAACTAGTGACAAAATATTCTATTTTCACAGTCTGTACATTCACAAATGCTTTAGAGGAACTAGTGACAAAATATTCTATTTTCACAGTCTGTACATTCGCAAATGTTTTAGTGAAACTAGTGACAAAATATTCTATTATCGCAATCTGTACATTCACAAATGTTTTAGAGATACTAGTGACAAAATATTCTATTATCGCAATCTATACATTCACAAATGTTTTAGAGGAACTAGTGACAAATATTCTATTTTCGCAATCTGTACATTCACAAATGTTTTAGAGGAACTAGTGACAAAATATTCTATTATCGCAATCTGTACATTCACAAATGTTTTAGAGATACTAGTGACAAAATATTCTATTATCGCAATCTGTACATTCACAAATGTTTTAGAGATACTAGTGACAAAATATTCTATTATCGCAATCTGTACATTCACAAATGTTTTAGAGGAACTAGTGACAAATATTCTATTTTCACAGTCTGTACATTCACAAATGTTTTAGTGAAACTAGTGACAAAATATTCTATTATCGCAATCTGTACATTCACAAATGTTTTAGAGGAACTAGTGACAAAATATTCTATTTTCACAGTCTGTGCATTCACAAATGTTTTAGAGGAACTAGTGACAAAATATTCTATTATCGCAATCTGTACATTCACAAATGTTTTAGAGGAACTAGTGACAAAATATTCTATTTTCACAGTCTGTGCATTCACAAATGTTTTAGAGGAACTAGTGACAAAATATTCTATTATCGCAATCTGTACATTCACAAATGTTTTAGAGGAACTAGTGAAAAAATATTCTATTTTCACAGTCTGTGCATTCACAAATGTTTTAGAGGAACTAGTGACAAAATATTCTATTATCGCAATCTGTACATTCACAAATGTTTTAGAGATACTAGTGACAAAATATTCTATTATCGCAATCTGTACATTCACAAATGTTTTAGAGAAACTAGTGACAAAATATTCTATTTTCACAGTCTGTGCATTCACAAATGTCTTAGAGGAACTAGTGACAAAATATTCTATTTTCACAGTCCGTACATTCACAAATGTTTTAGAGAAACTAGTGACAAAATATTCTATTTTCGCAGTCTGTACATTCACAAATGTTTTAGAGAAACTAGTGACAAAATATTCTATTATCGCAATCTGTACATTCACAAATGTTTTAGAGGAACTAGTGACAAAATATTCCATTTTCACAGTCTGTACATTCACAAATGTTTTAGTGAAACTAGTGACAAAATATTCTATTATCGCAACGTGTACATTCATAAATGTTTTAGAAGAACTAGTGACAACATATTCTATTTTCACAGTCTGTGCATTCACAAATGTTTTAGAGAAACTAGTTAAAAAAAATTCAATTTTCACAGTCTGTACATTCACAAATGTTTTAGTGAAACTAGTGACAAAATATTCTATTATCGCAATCTGTACATTCATAAATGTTTTAGAAGAACTAGTGACAAAATATTCTTTTTTCACAGTCTGTGCATTCACAAATGTTTTAGAGGAACTAGTGACAAAATATTCTATTTTCACAGTCTGTACATTCACAAATGTTTTAGTGAAACTAGTGATAAAATATTCTATTATCGCAATCTGTACATTCATAAATGTTTTAGAAGAACTAGTGACAAAATATTCTATTTTCACAGTCTGTGCATTCACAAATTTTTTAGAGGAACTAGTGAAAAAATATTCTATTTTCACAGTCTGTGCATTCACAAATGTTTTAGAGGAACTAGTGACAAAATATTCTATTTTCGCAATCTGTACATTCACAAATGTTTTAGAGGAACTAGTGACAAAATATTCTATTTTCACAGTCTGTGCATTCACAAATGTCTTAGAGGAACTAGTGACAAAATATTCTATTTTCGCAATCTGTACATTCACAAATGTTTTAGAGGAACTAGTGACAAAATATTCTATTTTTACAGTCTGTACATTCACAAATGCTTTAGAGGAACTAGTGACAAAATATTCTATTTTTACAGTCTGTACATTCACAAATGTTTTAGAGGAACTAGTGACAAAATATTCTATATTTACAGTCTGTACATTCACAAATGTTTTAGAGGAACTAGTGACAAAATATTCTATTTTTACAGTCTGTACATTCACAAATGGGTCACTACTTTGGTAGACTTTCATTGTTTCCTTTTTCTCGGATATCTGTGAATTCGATGTGGGATATTATCAACTTGATGGACAACGTGACAACATTGACCTTTATATTGACATCTAGCAAATTGTATTCGCCATTTTCTTCTAAAATTCTATTTTTCTTCATATAAAAATGTTCCAACTTGACCCTTTGACGAGCAGCCAAATATGCTAGACTACAATCGCTCGTAGATATTTTCACCTTGTAATGGTTGCAGGACATTTCCTAAATCTGTGATTAACTTAATACTGGAAGTTTACATAACAACAACTAGTTCTTACTGACAATTTTGTTTTCCTTTAGAAATCAACTATAAATGGATGTTAACTAAATGATATAATTGCACAATCCCATGCTGAAAAAAACGAAAAGAAAACGAATTTAGTAAGTGTGGAATCGGTCCAATTATTAGATCCATGTTTTTCTAAATCTTTGTACGTTGTTTTTTTTAAACGATTTTGATTTTTCATTCTTTGGGCAAATACATTTTTTGGGCTGATTGTTTATTTGTTCTCTTATTTTTGGCATCTGTTATTGTTGATGTCTTTTCAGAGGCAATCCTCGATTATAAAAAAGAGAAATGAAATGCTGATACAAAAAGAATGAAAACAAGGAAAGTGCGTTTTAAATTTGTTTGTTGATAACTTCAGCAGCAAATTGAGGAAAATCAAATCTGAAGTTGAAGAGGTTTTGCCCAATGAGAAGGAAAGATTGAAATTAAATTTGTGGGAAAGAGAAATGGAAAAATATGTGCATGGTGAGGAAATTGGAAACAAAATGTAATAAATTGATTGTTAACGAAAGGAAATCAATAAGAAAGAGGAGGAAAGGAAGAAAAGACAAATAACAAAAAGAACAATTTCGGAAAGGAAAATAAAAATGAATGAAAAGATAAAATAAAAGAAGAAAAATCAAAGATAAAATTGAGGAAAATGAAACCAAGAAAATTAAAAACGGAATAAAGGAAATGAAGAAGTAAAATTAAAGAAGGACAAACTGAAAGAATAGAAAAATAAATAAAATTAAAAACCATGATGGGGAAATTAAAAGTACAATGTTATTGTTAGTGAAATGACATAAAATTAAGAAAAGGAGAATAAAAAAATGAAGGAAAATAAAAAAGAACAAATTAAAATGAAAGAAAAGGGAAAAGAAAAATGCTAAAATAAATGTTAAATAAAAAATAGAATAAAAAATAAAAGTGAAAGAATGAAAGAAAAATTGAAATAAAACAATAAAGAGAAAATTGAATGAAAAGAAAAGCAAATAAAGAGAAACAATGAAAGAAAGAAAAATCACAAACAATGAAAGAAAGAAAAAAGTAAAAGAAAAAAGACGAGGTAAAAAAAACAAGAAGAAAAGGTAAGACATGAATAAAAAAAATGAATAAAAGCAAAGTTTTAAAAAATTAAAAAGAAAGAAAATAAATATAACAAAAAAATTGGATGAAAAAAAAAGATAAGAATAATTAAAGAAACTTGAAGGGAATTATTTTTAAATGAAAATGAGAAGAAAGAAATGAAGATAAAAATTGAAATGCAGGCTGTATTTAAAACTGAAAATTCAGCCATATTGACAACAGAAAAACTCATATTAATTAGAAAAAATTATTAAACGCTTTCAGAATAAGAATACAGGTAAATATTTGACGAATAGATTTCAGAGAAAATAAAACCGAAAAAATATGAAGAAATAGATAAAGACAAAATGAATTCTACAATTAAAAAATAATGGTTTGATGTATTTATTCTAATTTATGGCATATTAACCCCTTTTTAGTTGTTGAATGCCAAAATTGACTACCTATTGGAATATCTTTAACTATTTATTTTAACTTTAATTTGTAGTTAAGTGTATACTATTATTGCAATTTTACGGCATAATCACATTAACACACTGGTTCTCATTAGATCACCGAAGTTAAGCAACGGTTAGCCTGACCATTACGAGATGGGTGACCATTTGAGAATAATAGGTACTGTATGTGGGATGAAGATAAAACCTCCCTGCCCCCAAATAGAGCCCTGAAAATGCATCTACTAAGTACCTTAGTATAACCTGCTTATCTGCACATGTGTCGACACAACGGAACAACCACCTCCTAGGCGGAAGTTCTGTACTCAATCATGTGGCGAAGTTCTAAGAAACGAGTATGCAATTCGTTTTTTTTTAATATTTTACATATGGTATGAATGCAGCTTCTTACATTTCCAAAAATTATTAGTGTGTAAATGACCACAATTGATCTGATAGGATTCGATTTCATAGTCTGAGTCGGTATCCATTAGGCTAATTACGAACCTCTGGACTATTAATGAATGTTAATAAATATTTATAAATGCAATTGACTAAAAGTTTCCAAAATATTCTTTTAGATAATGTCAAAATTAAAAGAGAACTGAAATAAGGATATTGACAATACAAATATTCAATCATGGAATTCTGCCCTTTCCACACATCTCTTCCAATCCTCTCATCATCCAATTGACCCTTATCCTCGAGTTGGCTTTGGCCTTGGTAAGTGGTGACTTATTAGTAACATAACAAATTTCAGGCAAAAAATTAAAATAAGTTAAGAAAATACTCTGAAAAAAATAAGAACAAAGAATGTGATCTATCTATCTATCTATCTATCTATCTATCTATCTATCTATCTATCTATCTATCTATCTATCTATCTATCTATCTATCCATCCATCTATCTATCTATCTATCTATCTATCTATATATGTAACTCCCAAGACTATATATATATATATATATATAGTCTTGGAAGTTTTTCAACCATTAAAACTATATGGAAAAAAAAAACCAAAACACTTTTAGTCCCAAGTCTTTCGTTGTATAATTACTTTTTTTGTAAGTCAATTTACTTTTTTCAGTCACTATATTAGTTTGCTTTAATATATGTAATATAATGGATAATTAATACGTGGATGCGAACACATTACCTTGATTTCCATATGTATTTAATGATCCTAATATGTGCTCTTTGACTGGCTCATGTAGGCATGAGAGCGTCGTCCATAAATGCACGGTCACACACGGGACTCATATACTTAATGATATTGATAACTTTTGAACTGCTGATGGGAATCGGGATTCTGATAAAAACTCCTCGCAGGCCAATTTTTCCAGCCCTACTCCTACTACTATACCTAGGATCACTGGCTGGGCCTATCAAGAATAGAATCTCTAGACACAAATACACATTCGGAAATATAGCTCTTAGGAATCGTACAGCCCTAGCATCACATATTTGGTTTCTTAAAGAGGCAAATACCCCCTATACTCTTAGTTAGACGATAATCAAGAAGATTAAGTACTATACGCCTATGGGCAGATTCTGAAAATTGTGCAGAGCAGAAGCTTTGGCCATCATAAAATACAACGGCCAATTACTTAACATGAGAGAGGAAGTGTGGTCTCCATGTAATCACAACATTTGGTATAAATATAATCATTTTAAGTTACCTTAGCCCCGGTACAATTACCTTAATTAGTTCGACACCATGATTGAAATTCCCGCCAATTAAACACATAACAGCATCACTTAAAGGGGTAGCATATATCGAGCGAAGCGTAATTGTCCCCCTTACACAATTAGTAAAAGCTGTGAGGCTGTAACTAATATTACCTCCGCACTATTGAGATGGTAAGCGTGTTAATCCTAATAACACTTGGAATGTGTTAGTCTATTTATGGGTGATTTAATTTTATGTAAACCGACAGTCCCTGTAACTTTTCATGATCAAATAGGACCGACTACGTTGATTCCGTACCTCCCTTTTCCAAGCGCGAAAGTTACTTGCTTTTTGAGATCGTCCGTTATTGGCTACAACATGATTAATAAATTAGACTCAAATTAGAGTATTATCATTCTACGCTATTAAATGTTTGAATCGATCACTATCTAAAAAATTAAAATAACTATAAAAATTTAATATATAAATAATAAGGTTCTGGCTAGTATTAAGATATAGTATTGTCTCTGATTGTCTCTTTGTGTCTTCCTTGCGTTACACTGTATATATATTTTTTTTTTCTGATGTTTAGATTGTCTGTAACCCTATAAATATATGTGTCCTGTTGTATAATATTTAGGTATATTTTTGTGTATATATGCATATGTTTATATATATATATGTATATATATATATATATATAAGTATATATATGCATATCTATATGAGTATATATATATATTTGTGCATATAAATATGTATGTAGAATAATGCGTCAAAATATGTGCTTATTTATGTCTGAACTTACGTATATTTTGTGATTCATTGTATATGTATAAACCTTAAATGTGTTCTTTTTGTGATGGCTATATAGATTTTAATAGTCCTTTTCAAATTTAAAATGCAGACTATAATAGTTAGGACTAAATAATCGCCCTGTTATTCCTTAAATTGATTTAGATACATTTCTGAAATTTTAAAATGATTTTTTGAAACATGTTAGAATTTCATTAAGCCTCTAAATATCAAATCTGGAGTAATGGGCTTTTAAACTCTAACTATTGGGGGTTTGTGTTTTTCTGGGGCCAGGGGAGTGTTTACTTTAGGATACTTTCACTTATTACGATGGAATAATTATTCCCTAGTTAAATTTTAATCTTCAGTTGTAGTTAAACTTGCTACCAGCACGAAAAAGATTTCTACTATCTTACTGATTATATTGTCTTTATTACTACTTAATTTATCATTAGTATTATTGGTGAATGTTGTATCTTGAGGGTCTATTACGGATCCTTCCTCTACCTCAGGTTCCATAATTATGGAATCTATATTGGATGCCAAAACTCACATTTCCAATAGCTAATTAAGATCGTAACTTTAATTCTTAATTACAAGTTTTTAACCGTGTCATACTATTAACTATTTATGTAGATAATTTTACCATTGTACTTTATCCTTTAATTAATCTTTCGATTTTCTTTTCTATTAGGAATGGTTTTTAATCATTTTCTTACTTTAACTTTTTTCTCCAATTGTTCTACCATTGATAATTAAACATTAAATCCTTTATAACCTTTTTCTCATTGTAAAATCATATATGTAAGCGATTTTGCATTTTAAAAACTTTTATATTTTGTATAATATAATAAATGTTTTGCTGTTTCCTTTTGTGTTCTACTCCCTACATATAATATTGCATCCGTGACTTTCAACTTTGAACTCCTATATACATCCCTAAAAACGTTTCAACCTAGTCTGCTATGATTTGAGTACTACATACATCAACTCATCTCATAGTTTCTGATTTTCTGTGTATTTGAGAATGTTGGTATCTATTCTAGTAATGCTACCTACATACTTTTAATTTCGTGTCAATACTCTCTGCTGACGATGAGATCTGATAGTAATAATAAAAATACATGGTCTCAGAAACGATCTGTTGTTGATTTCTTGAAACGCATTAAAAATAGACAATTTATTTAGTTTCCCGTTTTGGAAAATATTATTTTTGCAAATTCCTGTTAATTTTTTTTTCTTATTTCGTTTTAAATAGTAATGGGCGAATGTAAAAAATGTCTACTGGTACTTTGATACGTATCAACATCTCTCTCTCTCTCTCTCTCTCTCTATATATATATATATATATATATATATATATATATATATATATATATATATATATAACGAAGTTTTTTGTATGTGTGTATGTGTGTTGCAGCATCACAGTAAAACAGTTGATCTAACATCTAACCGCAGATTTGAAATCAGCAACATCGATCAGATGTCCTTATCGCTGTCCGAAGTTCTTGGGTCTTTTTTAAAGCTCATTATTCAAAGTTGAAACTACAATATAGAAATAACATTGAAAATAATTTACATTATTCAAAGTTGAAACTATATAGAAATAACATTGAAAACAATTTACATTATTCAAAGTTGAAACTATATAGAAATAACATTCAAAATAATTTACACTATTCAAAGTTGAAACTATATAGAAATAAAATTGAAAATAATTTACATTATTCAAAGTTGAAACTATATAGAAATAACATTGAAAACAATTTACATTATTCAAAGTCGAAACTATATAGAAATAACATTCAAAATAATTTACACTATTCAAAGTTGAAACTATATAGAAATAACATTTAAAATAATTTACATTATTCAAAGGTGAAACTATAAAGAAATAACATTGAAAATAATTTACATTATTCAAAGTTGAAACTATATAGAAATAACATTGAAAATAATCTACATTATTCAAAGTTGAAATAACATTGGAAATAATTTACATCATTCAAAGTTGAAACTATATAGAAATAACATTTAAAATGATTTACATTATTCAAAGTTGAAACTATATAGAAATAACATTGGAAACAAATCCCCCTACATATTTGAAGCATTGTTTTTATTAAAAATGGAGAAAATGAAATTTGATAAATATTCACTAATATATTTTGACTTTAATAAGAAATGTTTCATTTTATATTGATGTTTCTTTATATTTGTTTATTTATTTTAGACGATCGAACTATTTTAGATCTATGTGGAGAGGTAAAAAGTCCCTACGTCGTACTCATGTACGTAGGTGAAAAAGAGGAAAGTTTTCGTTAGGTTGATGGCTTGTGGATTAAGCTTTGGGTTTCAGTTAGAATATTTAGTCCATAGTGGGTTCGAATCTCACAATAGACATTGTTTTTACTATAGCGTTTCAGTTATTTCCTAGTCAAAATCGATCATCATCATAAATGTGAATATTGTTTACAAAAATAGATGAAAAATATTTCATAGATGTGCTTTAACTTCTAATCTTGTCTATAAAATTCAAGAAAAATTGAGAAAGCCGGCATAGCCGGGTACTTCAGACAGACAGGTAGCCAAACTTCTAACTCAGGGGGAGGGGGAGGTATTTTTAGGGGGGGGGGGGGCAAAACTAATATTGATATCATACACATACGGCAGTATGTGTATGATAATGTTATGGTCACATTTCGGTTACTCGCGGCACCTTCAAAGCTTGTCACTAATTTAGTTTTTAATTAAATTTGATTCGGTATTTTGCACTTTCTAGGACCCCATAAAAGCTAGATCGGGGGGGGGGGGGAAATCTCCAGAAAACCGCTAGATTTTTAACTTTTCGTCATTATTGCCAACTGAGATTTTCAAAATCCGTTAGATCAAAAACAATAGAATCTCAAAAAAAAAAAAAAAATTACACTAGATTTTGAACTTCATACCTGGCGATTTTGTCGTTTCACGGCGAAAATGGCGGACAACTCTGGATCCATAGTGCAAATATTAATTTGTCTGTTTTTGCCTATTACAAAAAAAAATATTATTCTGCAAATTTTCATTTGTTGTCTGACTTTTGCGGATTATTCTGCAAATAAATACTAATTTTTTTCCACAAATATTAATTTGTTGCCACCTGGACCTAGGGTTAGTGGGAGGTTTAATGAAATCTATATTTTGTTTTGAAAGAAACAAATCCTAAAACAAAACAGTGTTTATTAAAAAAATTACACATAATGATGTATCTAAATATAAGATATTGTCACAGAAATCGTCTGCAAAAATGAAAATAATATGGCGCTTTTTCGTATTTGTCCAAGGTCCATAACCGTTTTTTCCCACTTTCTTATTTACCATTTTTTTTCTTTTTTCGGTGTACAATTACCTATTAAGTCGCTAGAGAATTTCGTTATTTTTTTTCGTAAGTTTTTCTAAATATTTTAGATTTTAGGAGGGGGATCAGTTTCCAATATAAATTTAACGTAAACTGATCCCCTCTTTTTGACCATTTCAAATTTTTTAAATTCTGTTTCTGTGTACGATTATTACCTATGATGTCACTAGAGAATTCCGGGTTTGGGGAATTTTTCTTCATATATTTTAGATTTTAGAGGGGGGATCAGTTTACTATATAGATTTAACATAAACTGAACTTCCATTTTTTGAATATCACCATGTTTTCTTTTTTCTGTGTACAATTAGCGAGCATGTAGCATGAAAAGGCACTTGTGAAATATGACGATTAAAAATAAGATGACACCAAAACTTTATGAAGTACTTACTTGGTATGGAAAAGTATTACTGTACAGTACACCGACAATTACGGAAAACAAGCAATTATTTTCATTTTTTTTTAAAGAAAATAAAGTCGCTGGTGATTAAAAGATACTTGTGAAATATGGCAATTCAAAATAAAATGCCAGCAAAACATGTAACCAAATTTTTTAAATATATATTGTTTTTATTTTCTTATTCTTTTCCAAGGTCCGCACATACAAAAAAAAACTGTTGGCGATCTGTTACAATAGCCAATAGAACAAAAAAGGGGTAGAAAAAAACAAAAAACAAATAGGCAACAAATAAATGTTACCAAAGGCAAGATAAAACTGATCCCCCTCCTAAAATCTTCGAAGAAAAATTCCCCAAAACCCGGAATTCTCTAGCTACATGATAGTTAACAGTACACAGAAAAGAAATTTTAAAAGTTTGAGATGGTCAAAAAGAGGGGGATCACTCTAGGCTAAATTTATATAGGAAACTGACCCCCCTATTTAAATCTATACTATTTGAAAAGGTTTTTTAGGGCAAACAACCAATTTCTTTTTGCGATTGGAGATAAATTCTATAAGTTGTTTTTTGTGGGGTGAGGAGGTTCTACTTTTTAAAGCATATGATTTTACGACTTTGCCGACTTAGGGTTAATAGGTAAAATAATTTAATTAACATTGGCTCTCCAGTGTAATTTGAATTTTATGGGGATACAAAGTAAATATTCCAGAGTTTATTTAATCCTACCTCTCTTATCAAACCTTTTGAAATGTTCAAATTTCTTTTTGCACCTATTTGTTAAATGTTTATATGACTCTACTCAGAGACTTGAGTTTCAGGATAAGCTTTTTGGGTGGCAAACGAAATCTTCAGATTTTAAAGAAAAAAAACGCAACACTGACTCTCAGTGCAAGTCATTGCCCCTCCTCCTTGTGGTCAACATCACCGCCGTCACCAACCCTGAGGCAACAAGGCAGGCCAAGCGTTACACAGATGATAACAATTGTGATGATGCTGGAAAACAAGTTGACACATGGCACTGATGGCAGCAGGAGTAGTGAAGCAGCTAGCTGACTCATAGAAGGAAATTTTGAACCCCCTCTCAACCAACACTGCTTAATGACAATGAAAATAAAATTTCCACAGTAACACAATCGGTTTATTTTTTAATTTTTGATTTTTAATTTTTTTGGGCCCAGCCTCCATATAAGTTCTATTTCATATTTTCTTTGTCTAAAATATTTTTTGGGATTACAAATTTCAGGGGGGGGGGGGGAATGTAATCTCAAGATCCCCTGGCTCTCCCTGGCTACGTGCCAGACTTCAGATAGTAATTAATAATGAAAAGTAACCTTTTTGATCATTCGATGTAAATTAAGAACAAACGACCATTGCGATTAAGCTAATTTTGATGAGTATAATGAAAATAGTTTATTGTTTGAATGTATTTTATTTAATATAAAAATGTTGCTTATTTTTTTCAATGCTTGAGATTGTATTGTTTAAAAAATGTGACATTTCTTGCCTTCAAGTTTGCCAGAATATATAAAACCTAATAAAAACTTGTATCCAATAAAACAATACTAGAAGATGAAACAAATAGAGTCTATATTTATGAGACACAAAGGAAAATGAAATAAATATTCCTATATTTCTATTCACAATAAAAGAATTTCTGAAAAATAAGGAAATAAAAATCGAATCTTTAATATTAAAGTACAAAAAGTCCCTTCTATTAAATTTGTTCTATGCTTTACTTTTTATAAGAAAAGATGTAATGAGTTTTGCGATAAGAGAAGCCATTATCTAAGATGGCTGACAGCAAATATTTGAAACATTACAGCCTAAAAATACTAACGCTAACTTATATATGTATTTTAGTTTTTTCATTTATAGCTAAAGACCTTAAAAAAGGTTCCCCCTCTGTCAAATTAGACTGACGATAGTCTAAAGAAGATTTTGTATTCATCGATCAGATTCACAAATAAGTTGTAAAAATAAACATTTATATATATATATATATATATATATATATATATATATATATATATATATATATATATATATATATATATATATATATATTTTATATATATATATATATATATTTATATATTTGAATTTCTATTTCGGTCTGAAGAAGTTGACTTTCTTTCTCTCTCCATCTCTCTCTCTCTCTCTCTCTATATATATATATATCTATATATATATATATATCTATATATATATATATATATATATTTATATATATATTTATATATATATGTGTGTGTGTGTGTATATATATATATATATATATACATATATATATATATATATATATATTTATAGATATATTTATATATATATATACATATATATATATATATATATATATATATATACATATATATATTTTTTTATATATTTGAATTTCTATTTCGGTCTGAAGAAGTTGACTTTCTCTCTCTGTTTATCTATCTATCTATCTATCTATCTATCTATCTATCTATCTATCTATCTATCTATCTATCTCTCTCTCTCTCTCTCTATATATATATATATATATATATATTTATATATATATTTATATATATATATATGTGTGTGTGTGTGTGTGTATATACATATATATTTATCAATCAGATTCACAAATAAGTTGTAAAAATAAACATATATATATATATATATATATATATATATATATATATATATATATATATATATATATTTAGGCCAACATTATTAAATAACACGGAGTGTTTTTGCTTGGTAAGACTTTTTTTATTTTTTCAATTTTCCGAATAGTCCATTTAGTATTTCGGTCAAATTGGTATAAGTAAATTCCTGGGATTTCTTGTTCCATTTTTCTTTCCTTTTCTTTCGATTTGATATGTCAAAGCATCATCAGGCGTTAGTCTTGGTGTCTTTAAAACTATATATTTACGGTTGAGTTTTAAATGGCTAGTAGTATGCGACTTTAAAATTAGCATCTATAATACTGAGATAGTGTATGCGATTACGTTCTAAGCATGTGCAAAATTCAAAAGTCTGATTTCTTAACGGCTAAGAATTATGTAATGTTGGTTAGTATGCTAGACACTTAGAAATGTGACTAGTTTCGTAATTCACATTATTGATTGAGGGATGTTTAGTTTTGATGTAAAGGGCTTCCATGATTTATAATCTTTTGATGTTGATATTGTGGTGTATTATTTTAGTATTATTAACAAGTATGTGTCTATATTGAGAAGGGGCAGCCATGTTTTTTAGGTGCTGGAAAATTGTGCTAAATCCAAAACACATTAGGTAGAACCAATATAATATATCAGTTTGAATGCCCCATGCGAGAATGTATCACCGACAATAATAATAACATTACTTGTTACATCGGTTTCACTACCACAACACTTTCTCAAAGACTTACTTCACATGTCTCTGACACTAGTTCCAATTAAACAAAAACGAATATATATATATATATATATATATATATATATATATATATATATATATATATATATATATATATAGTATGTCAGGTTATGTTGAAAATAAATCAATAAAGTGCTCGATCTCAAAAAGTGAGAACTAAATATAAATAATTTTTTTAAAACACTATACGTTACATATTTCAGAGTTGTAGCGCTTCATCCAGATGGATTGGCTTTTAAAATGAAATAAAAAACGTCTATCGCCCATAAGAACTTGTCAGCGTTCAGAAATGTAGACACAGGGAGAAATGGCGCTTGGAATCACGGTTAGCCAATGTCTTGCTGAAGTGTCCCTTTTGAAGAAAGTACCGGTATCAGAGTTATATTTTTGTTGGGTGAGATTTATTGAATGTTTATTTATTTTTTATTTATAGTTTTGTATTTTTTTAAATGATTTTATTTTATTTTATTAAGTGTTTTATTTTATTATTTCTTCATTTCTTTATAGTTTTGTATTTAAAAAAAAAAGTATTTTAAAGGTTGTATTTAAAAAGAACGTCTCGATATTTATATATGGGTAATCATAATTAAGTTTTATTTAAAATAATGTAATTATTGATGATGGATGTTGCCTGGTTCAAAGGTATGTTTATTTTTAGGGGTAGCTGTGTGGCATAGTTTATTGATTAGGTTTTGGGTGGGATTTATTAAGGTGTTTATTAAGTTTTTTTATTTTATTTATTTATAGTTTAGTATCTTTTGAAGTGTTTGTTAGAATCGGGTCGTGTTCCCGACTATAAGCGAGTTCATAAAATCAAGCAATTGTTGCATACAAAAAAAGAGTAATAATTAACAAACAAAAGGAGGTAGTTCAAATAAGGTTTATTGAACGTGTATGTGGGATGATGACGTGTGTGGTGTATGTACGTATGTCGATAGAAAACAGTTCTTGAAAAGAGTATGTGAAGAAATGAGTCCGGTGTGGGAAAGTCCTTGAAAACCGTATACAAAGAAAATGAGTTGAGAACTCTTACCGTTGTTGAACATGTGTTGATGGAGCGCTGGTGTCTTAGCGTCGTTCAGCGAGGCCAATTGAATAGAGTAGTGGCCTTTTTCCGGTGTCTTTTGGTTATATATCCCCTAAGGGCAGATAACTCCTGGTCGCTTTCAGCGCCACCTTACGGTGAACAGCGACACTTACTGGCCGGTTAGTGCAGTTATGTTTTGAAAGGAGTAGATAACTGCTACATGTTTTATTTTTTTTATATTAGGTGTTTTATTTTAATTTTTTATTTATTTATTTGTAGTTTTAAAGGGTATATTTATGGGGGGGGCTATATTTGAGTGGATGATTGCTATGTGGTTATATCTTTATCGGTGAACGGGGTTATCTAAAAGATATCTACTGTATTAACTATCATTGCAATATGCATTTTACTTGAGAAAAGTTGTGTTGGATTTTGATATAGGATTTTGCTTTCAGAGACAACGAAACTTAGGTATAGTATAGATTTGCATTTGGAGGATGTATACGATTACTTGTATATATAAAGTTCAAAGGTTTATTTGTTTACATTTTGATTCAAATATTAAATACTCAGAAGACATAGAAATGAACTCTTCCAATCAGTCTGTAACGAATGGAGTGTGGTTCGTTTGGTGGCTATGGTTGCAGGGTAATCAGAGGTGAAAATATTTAATTAATATTAAGAGAATGCAAAAGAGAGAGAAAGATAAATAAAAGAAGAGAATGCGTGTGTGTGTGTGTGTGTATGACAAAGAGAAGATGTGTGTCTGTGCATGTGAGAGAGAGAGAGAAAGAAAGGGAGAAGAAAGAGCAGAGAGAGAGAAGGGGAAAATATGTATGTGTGAAGGATAAATAAAAGAAGAGAATGTGTGTCTGTGTGTGTGTGTGACAAAAAGAAGATTGTGTCTGTGCATGTGAGAGAGAGAGAGAGAAAGAAAGAAATGGAGAAGAAAGAGCAGAGAGAGAGAAAGGGGAACATATGTATGTGTGAAGGATAAATAAAAGACAGAAATAGAGAAAATGTATATGTATGTGTATGTATGTGTATGTGTGAGTGTGAGAAATATAAATAGCAAGAGAGAAATGTACATATGGTGAGAGAGAAGAGTGGCGAGAAGTAAGAAAGAGAGAGAGAGAGAGAAAGAGAGAAAGAAAGAGAAAGAAGTGAAAAAGAGAGATATCAAATATGCAATTTGTTATTGCATAACATTTATGCCTTTAATTGTTTTCAGACATTTAAAAATCTTTAAATCCAAAAATACCAACAACCAAGAAGAAAAAAAACAAAACTACCAGAATCCATCATTGGCGAAATGTGAGATGATTTATTATTCGAATTGATGGTTGCATGACTTGTGTTCCACTTGAGCAGATCAGGTTAACGATATCAGACAGAAGAAAAAGAAAGCCGTGTAGAATTCGCTCACACTCACAAACATACTTCCTTTTAACAAACATGGATCTTTTTAAGAGAGCTTTTGCATAGACACATTTGCTTATTATATACATGGATAATTATTACTTACAGTCTAGAAATTCTGTTAAGGTACCATTTGGACGATTACTCAATATAAACTCCTCAGTAGTCATATAGTAAGTAAAATGGCATTCTTAGGTGCAGGTTCGAATCCTGTCTGCATTTCAGTTTTTTTTCTTTTTGGATTCTTCTAGGTTCCAGCCCGATAGATAATTATGATCTGCTTATAGAATATGAAATGTATCTATGCAAAACATGGGCATCCCTTAAAAGGGTATGTTACTTAAAAATGTACTATAGAATTTGAAAAACGTTATTTCCTTAACCACACATATAGATATATGGAATAATCAGGAGAAAGTTTGAATTACGTATGAGACACTATCCTCGAGTGTCTTCAGTCTCTCTGTACAAGAGTGTGTCAGGATAATCTGACATGATGCTACTTCACCCTACAAGTAAACCATGGCCAAATATTAAAAAAATAACATAGTATTCGAAGCCTAAATCAGATCCCCTTGACACGGCTCATACGAGGAATGGTGCACCTTCTCCTAGTGATGTTGCCTCAAATTACAGCACTTAGCTGTATACTCCACCAGACTAGATGAATTCTTGTCCTTGAATCCGGTAAGACTAAGAAACCGTGATTTTCTATAACATATTTAACTGGTCAATTGGGGGGAGGAAAATTAATGTTCTTTACTTCTTTACTAACTCAACGTTTGAGAGAAGGAGATCTTTAGTTGAACACTCGGATATCTATGTATCTCGTATAGAGATCAAGTGTTAACCCCAGGGAGGCTCACCATGATTTCTGAGACTCTACACTGAAGTAAAATGAAATAAAAATATATATGGTATAATCACGTTGACACACCGATTCCTGTTAGATCACCAAAGTTAAGCAATGTTAAGCCTGGTCAGTACCAAATGGGTGACATGTTGGGAATGCAAGGAACTGTATGTGTGAGGACAGCGAAACCTAGCTGCAAGAGAATAAAATAAGTAAAATACAGTCCTGAAGATGTCTTTAGCAAGCACTTCAGTAGCGTGTGGCGAAGCTCTACTTAGAGACTATGCTATTATCGATCAGCAAAACACACACACACTTGCACTACATGTCGCATATTATTACACATTTTGGCATCATCATCATCATCATCATCATCATCATCATCATCATCATCATCACCATCGTCATCGTCGTCGGTTTAACGTCCGTTTTACATGCTGGCATGTGTTGGACGGCTTTTAGAAATTGATTTCCAACCTATCTCTTGCCAGGTCTTTATTTCCCCCTCTTTCTCTCAAGTTCATTTCTATCACTTAGATGTCTTTCTTGGCGTTCCCCTGTGAACTGGACCTGCTATCTTAACTGCTCTACATCGACTAACCCAAGAGCTCTCATCCATTTTTTCAACGTGGCCATACTATCAAAGTCTCCTGTTCTGCGTGCATCTCCTCATACTGTTCAGATTTAATCTTTCTCTGAGGTCATCAGATCTAAGTCTGTCTTAAATACCCACATTACTCATCCAGCGTATCATGCAGTATTCTTAAAAATCTTCTAAATTTTTAAGTATCCATTTCTATAACTAAAAACTATGAAAACATAACGTTGTAGTGCCACCACTCGTTCAGATACAATGGAAGTTATGGAAAACACTTCTTAGCTTCTTAATGTTACAGTATGGGAGAAAAAACAACCTAACAATTTACGGTAAAAACGTAATTATTAATTTAATGTTTAATAAATTAAAGCAATAACTATCTATTTCTTAATGGAAAATATTAGTGAAATATTTCTTGACATTTCTCTGCATTTCTATATCGTTATTAATATTTTGTTTTGATTAAATTATAATAACATCAAATGTGATAATAAGTAGGCTGTGCAAAACAAGGTTAGTGAATAGAATATGTGGAATGCGATGATGTGGCATCTAGAATTAAAGGCGGAGTTGTTTTGACAGATTGTGATTTATGAAGTTTGGTAGTTAAATTATTAAAATAAACATGTGTGTCTTGTTGTTTATGAAATAATGTGCAAAAATAAAAACAGATTTTATATATATACGGTGAGCTGATCGAAATATATATATATATATATATATATATATATATATATATATATATATACTAAACTTTATAGAGCAGTAGAATGATCCAACAATTTTTACAGTGAATTTAGCAACAAATTCGATGTAAGTGTTCCATTTTATATCTGAAGTGAATGGCAATCCCATGAGCTTTGTCTCACTGTGTGTATTTTTTGTTAAGAGTTTGTGGTAATAGTGTTGTTTGCAATAGTACAGTATGTGATATCACCTTACTACAGGGAAGAGGACGGCCAGCTAAAAACTGGTCTGACATATTTGATTTTTCGCTTTTATGACGACAAAGAGGCTCCAGGAAAATCCTACTATATTCATAACAGCATTTTTCATACTCGCAGAACTGCTTTTATTAACACGTTTTCTGGTCGGTTTCAGAATAAGTAAATTAAATATCAGAATTTGGAACCTGCGTTTTACCAAAAAACATGACTCAGATCTTTGTTAAGAATTTCCAACTAGTATAGAAATAACTAAAACTTTTATTTTCAAATAGGAAACATCACTTAAAGATTCAAAACAAAGTATAAAATATTTAGTCTATTGACTGAATACACTAAGGTCATTTTTTTTTGGTGAATTGCCAAGAAATTCTTCAGTGAAAGCAACCAATAATGTCAACGGGTGAAAGGTCGATGTGAGGCCGTGATATATTATCCCTCCTTCCAAATCTAATTAGTTGTTTGGAGTAAACTTTTTCTTTATTCTTTACTGAAATTGTTACATCAGTGAATTTGCTTTTTTCATGATCTACTGAATAAATGAAACAAAAGGTTTTGCTTTTGATTTTTATTCTTATTAAATTAAAAAAAAAATCATTTAAAACGAAAAGGGGAAAGTAAACAGCATCCGGTAGTGAGGCTCCAATTTGGAAATCATTGGGGAGCATGGAGTCACCCGTTAGTTGCTGCTTTCTTGGCCTTTTGGCTAAGATCAAAGTGTAGTATCTGTTCCGATAGATACTGCACCCCATAGACTGGTATTGTCTTGGCCTTCGGGGCTTGATTTACGCCGGTCTATGGGTCTGTCCTGTGCAGTTCTAGGAGGTCCACCCTCCCAGGCTTCGTCAGGAGGAGTAAGTTTATTGCTTACTGCCTGAGGCGCCCCTACCGGGGAATGCCGACGGGGCTGCCTAGGCAATTTTTAAACCCAACTTTCCCGATCCAACCGTGCGTCATATCTTACTTGTGGGAGTAAGATAAAAACTGGCCTTGTGCCTAACTCCTGGAGAGGAGTAAATCAATACTCTGACCGGAAATGCTAGTGTCTGTCAATGTCACATCTACGGGTTAAACAGAATTTGCCCTGCCTATAATGTAAAACTACATCCAGTGGTTTTCAGATATGACTATACTCGATTGAAAGATATATTCGGTTAATTAATTCTTATTTCAGTCACGTAAATTATTTAGAGTTGAAAGAACACACAAACTATAAGCTTTCAGTATTCACGTGATGTGCCGGATTATTTTCTTTTTTTCTGGTCTTCACCAACAAAAGATAAGACTTTGTTCTTAGTAGCAGCAGTACTCGCCTCAATTCAACTACTTGGCAGCTCAAAATGAAATAATATTGCCAGCGACACACGCGACCGACGTTAGCTTCTTAGTGTCTCCAAAAAGATCTCTTCCTCGAGCAAAAATGTTACTCTTTTCATCCAGCTCTTTTGGACTGCCAAAAACGACTATTTTGCATAATCACAACCGTCACCTCGAAATCAGACAGTTCAGGGTTCGTCCTGCATGCAGTCACTGTTTCCTTGCAGCGAATGCATGCTAGTCGTGGCCGTTTATCCCTTGGTCTCTCCGTACCGTCATCGCACCTATATTAATATCGACCTTTGAAGTACAGGATGGTTTGGTTTGATTTGTTTGTTTCAATGCATATACATCCTTTTAGGATTGCTATTTAGTTGCCGCCCTACGAGGGCAAAGTTAGACACAGGGTCAGTTTTTAATGCGGGGACATCTAGCTTCTCCAAAAAGTGATTGAGACAAAAATAAAAATTTTCTCATTCTAGAAGCATTTCTCTTTCACTGACCGAGGACAAAAAAGATGAAGTATCGTATAAGAACAGAGACTTTGCTCCTAGCCAAAAGGCCAAGGAGTATCCTATCGTAAACGATTCCTTGAACACAAGTTGCTATTTTAACAATGGCTCGGCATGGGTGTTTTATAATGTTATTGCAATCTAAGTGAATACAATCGATAGAAATAGATTTGAACCCAGCTTAGTCAATTCCATAATCAATATACAGAGCCGGAGCTGTCTTTGAACCTTCCGACTGGAGCTTCAGCCTGCTAGGGACTTCATAAAGGATTGTTTCATCAACGCTCTAGACTTTCTCCAGACTTTTATTCATGTTCCCTATAAGAAAAATGGTGCTGAGAAAAAAAAGATATATATAGAGAGAGGCGCTTTTAACAGTAACGACGTATTAAAAAAACGTTGCAGTGCATGTGCGTTAATCTGCCTCCAACTTTATGTGACGTCTTTATCATAGATTCTTAAGTGGCCTATGTGCCCCTAGCGTTGGCACTATCAGTATCAATTATACAACTTATGACCCACAACTTTGTATAATGATAAATGTTACATGAAGTAGAATTCATGATCCAAGTCAAAATTCCATTCGCTGCAGATTGTATACAATAAGCGACGTTTGTGATGGAGAGGGTTCAAGAATAGACTCTTCAATTCTTCATTGCAGTAGGAACAAAAGCATCAGAAAGAATATTGGACATTCATTTGATCAGAGTGTTGTCGGTCTTGAAAGTAATTCGACAGACGTGAATCAAGCGTCTTATTATAATAAAGATTTGGTGTCGGTATTGCATCTTATTTCGGAGATATTTTTTTAAATCTGAAACATTTCCATCTTTTTCTTCTATTCATTTAACGTCACTTTTTCCTCTTTTCAGGGGTCAGACGTTTTCTAATATTATGCAATCAATCCCACTCTCTACTTTTCACGGTTCAGCGGGTCAGCAATCTCCAAATTCCTCTCTGTGCGGTCTTGTCCAATCACGGCTTCCAAGTTTTCCTTGATCGGCCAACTTTTCTGCGATTTAGAACATTCATGCTTCTGCAACGAGTTATCCAGGAAGATGAACGTTCCACATAACCAGTATAATCGAATTATCCTTAGGATAACCTCCATGCTGGGCAAGTGTAGTGCTTTCAGCAAATATTCTAACCTGATGTGTTGGGTTTTGTCAGATCACATTGCAGATCCATCTGATCATGGATTTGTCATTGTGCTGCAGACAGGTGAGAGACGACTGTGCGAGAACCCAGCATTCACTGCTATACAACTTACTTCGGATGTATTTTAATTATTTTATTATAATACCGATTTTAATATCTACAAAACTTTCTTCATTGTTTTCTCAAATTGTTTTCGGTTTCAAATTCGGTTTGTTGTTTACAAACCGAATTTTAAACCGAAAACAATTCTGACAAAGTCGAAAGAATTGCTGTTTTCTAGGTCAGTTGTTCTTTTGAGTGAGGGGTATGTGGAGATTTTCAATCCTCTCATAATATTAATCATCATTCAGCTGTTAATCTATCCATCTCATTAACACGTACCTTTGAGTGTTTTCTTAGCATTGATAAGTGGTGACTCATTAGTATAAATTAAAAAAAAAAAAAAATTCTCAAACTTCAAATTGAACATAATTTTACCATAATAAATCTTGCTATTTCTCCTTGAAGTACAGGATGGTTTGGTTTGATTTGTCTGTTTCAATGCATATCAATTCTTTTAGGATTGCTATTTAGTTGCCGCCCTATGAGGGCAAAGTTAGACACAAGGTCAGTTTTTAATGCGGGGACATCTAGCTTCTCCAAAAAGTGATTGAGACAAAAATAAAAATTTCCTCATTCTAGAAGCATTTCTCTTTCACTGACCGAGGACAAAAAAGATGAAGTATCGTATAAGAACAGAGACTTTGCTCCTAGCCAAAAGGCCAAGGAGTATCCTATCGTAAACGATTCCTTGAACACAAGTTGCTATTTTAACAATGACTCGGCATGGGTGTTTTATAATGTTATTGCAATCTAAGTGAATACAATCGATAGAAATGGATTTGAACCCAGCTTTTTATGTTTTATGAAGACATAATACAATATTTTTGTTTATTATGGCCGGAAGGTGGGGAGTCATCGATTTCCGGTTCACTGCTAATTACTTATTATCTTACTGATTACCTTCCTCTCAGATAATGGACAAGTGAAAAAATTTAGGGCCATGCGTGGGACTAGCAAGGGAAATTTCCAGAGTCACCTGCAGAAATTTCTCTGGTGGTGGTGAGTAAAATATAACTTTTTCGGCAATATTTTATATTGGATACGGACATTTTATGAGGTTGAAAACTTAAAATAAACTTGAAAATTTAAAACAAAAACAATTTATGAAAACATTAAAAAAAAAAACAATATTTTGCCTGTATTAAGCATTTTAATGCAAAAACAATTTGTGAAAACAATTAAAAAAGTTTTAAAACAATGAAATACAAAACAAATAAATTATTTTAAAAATTGATTCGGTATTCTGTTAATAAGAGTTATAAAATATACGTCGGCCCCGACGACCATTGCCATATTAGAATCATTTTTGGGAATGGTAACCTCTACGTACTAAGAACTGTTTTATAGGTTGGAATTCCGGATACAATTGTATCGGATAATGAAACACCATTCAAGGCAGCAGCGTTATAAGAGTTTTGTTAAGAACAAACAGTAGATCATATAACAACCTCCTGATATCATCCAAGATCAAACTGCCAGATCTTTGAGAAAATCCAGAGGGGGGGGGGGAGATGGGCTAGATAGAAGAAGCAACACTCAAAGAGTTCCATGCTGCTTACAGATAGCCGCCTACACAAATATCACTGACGGTACGTCGCCGGCAGAACAACTGTTAAATCACAAAATAAAAACTGCTTTTGATAAGATGTTGCCAACAAAACAAAGAATGAATGAAATAACTACACATGTGTTTCGAAAGGACGAACCGATGTTATTCAAGATTTATCGGGCAGGAAAACAGAACTGGAACCTGGAAATATTGTCAAACGTGTTGGCAAAGTTGTTTATTTGATTTGAGGAAGTTAAGGTCCTCAAAAGAGGCCTATAAATCAGATGCTAAAATGTAAATAATAAGGAATTCGACACCATCATCAGAGTTGCTGCGTGAAACTTCTCTAATACAGTTGTCAGTTGTTTGTGCTGGAGAATATCTTGTTGAATATAGAACATTATCAAAAGAAAGAACGACAAAGTCTATTCATATTATGTAGCAAGCTGCTTTTTTTGTTAATGCTAATGTTTGCGTGGATAGTATTACTAAACAAGCGATTATTTTGCTGGAAATAAGCAAAGAATTGTGGTATTCTTTGCTTATTTCCAACCCAGCAGACTAAATAATCACTTGTTTAGTAATACTATCCGCGCAAACATTAGCATCAACAAATAAGCAACTTAATACATAACACACTATATATTAGCTGAAATATATTTTCAATATAAAATAAAAATTTTTTTAAAAAACATACAAAAATCCATTCATACAAAGGCAATTAATTTTTATTAATAATTTGCTAAGACAATGTAAATCAATGTGAGTTCAAAGAGGCCAAGGAACGTTTAGAATGAAAGGTGTTCAAATTGAGTACACATATTCATTTAAGCTGGTGCCGTGTACGTTCACGTGTATAAATAGGATAGGCATGTTGTGACCCTGTCAAGGGGCCGGAATGAAAACATACTCGGAGTTTAGAGAAAACCAGTATATTGAAGAAAAGTATAATACAACAGAGAAACAAGAGTGGTTGTATTTCAGTCGGCAACCACCTGTCAAGGCGTCAGTAAGCAATAAATTTACTCCACCCCAAAGAGGGGAGGCAAGGCCTGAGAGAGTGGACCTCCTAGGACTATCCAGGACTAATGCCTCAGCCTGGCAGATAAAAGGCCACCGAAATGGTCCAGGTCCTGTCGGACTGGGATTGATTCAGTTATTCAATTGCTTCAAACCCCAGCAATATGTGACACAAGGTCAGATTATTAACATGCAACGTTTATTATATATATATATATATAGGAACGAATGAGCTTACCAGATTAAATGGGATTTCTAATTTACATAATGATTTTTAAAAGTAGGTTTTTATAAATCACTGCTCGGTTGTATGGATTTCTAATTTCAAGGTTTTATTTTCATATAAACAACGAGTTTGGTTATACGTTTTATGAGTAAGGCATTAAACAAACAAAAACAACAAAAAATTAAATATTTGCATGTGGAGGATGTATACATGCTAAAATATAGTGGATGCATCGTCAGTTTGAATCATTTGGATTAGTTGGACCGCTGTTCTCATCTTGGATGTTATTCTCACAATATTTCAGCCGATGTAACTGTAAGATAATGAAGAGTGGCAAAAATGAATCGTGGACGAGTCCATTGTGGGTGGGACGTTGAGAAAGAAGGAAAGCGACTGCATAACTGTTAAAAGGAGAAGGTTCCACAGTGCAAGCGAGACTTGAAAGGCAGCGGTTTCAGAAACGTGAAGAGCCAGAACGCTTGATGATCAGAGTATCGAAGTATCAGAAGAATAGGAGTTTACCAATGTTTATGGCACCAATGATGCTTTATTGGCTATGGTACCCAAGCCCGTCTTGCTGTTAGGCTTTCGTGTCTGCTGACTAAAAATACGACTGATAAGCAAGTTGGTACCGTGAAGGAATCCCCTGACTTGTATTTCATCACACAGACAATTGGAAGTGCTTGTGGAACAATTGCTTCAGTTCACGCTCGGATAGACAATGCAGAGCAAATTGTTTTTCAATCGGATGTATATATGAACGAGTTTCTAGCGGAAACCAAGTCTGTGACCTCAGCAAGAAAAAGACTTTCATGAGACAAAAGTATGTCAAAAGATTTTTTTTTATATGTGTGTGCGTAGCCGGCGTAAACCATCCAGTGATGGGAAATAAAGAAAACCAAAGTTTTTCCATATACGTTCTGTTCTTTGTCCTTCTTGTTGGATCTTACCGGGTACCCCGAAAGAATGGGTAATGCAACATAACCTCTGACCTTCAGGTGCGGTTTGTTGAAATCAGGAATCTGTATGGAATTTCAAACTGAACCATTAATTTAATCCATGGTGGTAGCCATGACCAGGTAGAAGTCTTCAGTAATTCTAAATTATATTCTTAGTAACGCCTCTACTCAGGATTGAACTTTCAACCTCAAGAAGACTGTCACAAAGATTCCTGAATCTGACAAGATGCACCTGAAGAAGGCCGGAGGTTATATCGGTCAAAATATTGTGAGAATGATAACATCCAAAATGAGAATAGTAGTTCGAATAATCAAAATAATCAAACTCATCAATCCTCATCTCAAAAATTGCAAAACATAATGTTCATGGTCAATATTGATCATTTGCATTTCAGTCAGATCTACCAACCTGAAAAATAGAAATCAAATAGATCCATCTCTTTACTTCATTGATAGAACTTCCTTACAAATAGAATGATATAAAACCTATTCTGTCAACTCTTAACATCAATATTTCATTGGAGATGAGCAGCTATCAACGATCTGAACATTTTGTAATGATTTGTGTATAATTCAAGTGTTGTTTAAGGATTACAATAATGTCAAACATGGAACACCTAAGATAATATGAGAAAGCTTCTCCTTTGGAAAAAAAAAGGATTAAGCATAATTGGCTTGCAAGAGGTTTTTAAAATAACTTATTAAAGATATCGGAATAAATAAATGAGGTGGTAAAATGATATCGTGAAAGAGAATGTTTATTGTTAAAGAATATTGAGAACTAGCTGTCCCTACGCGGTGTTGCCCAGGAATCTTTTACTTTGAGTTTTGTTTCATTTTCTTTTGACTAAGCCGCCTTTCTTTACCACATTATCATTAGTTTTTTAAAATACTATTTTCAAGGGTTAATTTAAGTAAAACGGTATCGTTTAGTTATTAAATTATTAATTGAACCAAATTGGGTACTTTTTTGCATTGGGACCCACGCTAAAAATCCCTTGGCATTGGTGCTTTCCGGCAGTTTACGGTAAATGCCGGAAAGCCCCGAAGCGAGACAAATAAGCAGACGACATCTAAACATTCAAACTGAATGAAACGCTGAACTTGCAAACTGGTTGAAACGCGATGAAACTGCCCTAACCCTAATTCCTAACCCTGCCCTACCCCTAATTCCTAACCCTAACCCGATTGCCCTAACCTTGTAACTGACAGGTACAACAAGACAAATACAACAAAATTTTGTGACACGTGTTGAAAAGAAAAATTCGTATTTTTGTGAGGTTGTTACAATTTTGGTTTTTGTATATGCCCTTGAGAAGTATAGTTGTTCTTAGTATTATTGTATTTTTCTTATCAGAATCAATCTTACGGGAAAATTCCATAGTGAAGAAATGCTGGATTCTCCGCTAATCAGAAATAATGTGTCTTTCTTTGTGTGCATTCAAATGGCTACTTGCTTTAGTTGGTCAGAAAAGGGTTCGCACAGCACTGTTTGCAGACAATCATTGGAGACAATTATTATTATTATTATTGTTATTATTATTATTATTATTATTATTATTATTTTCATTTGTCGTCTTCTTGTCTTATGCTTGAGGTTAGACGTTTCGTGAATGACTTCCAATTTTTCCTGTCTGTTGCCATTTCGCTTGTGCCGCCCTCCAAATCTTACGCGGCCTACCACGTGATGAAGTTATTTCTAGAATGATGGAATTCTTTCTAACTATGATGAAATATCATCAATTGTGAGGCAGAACACTTGAAGAACTATTTAAAAATGATGGAAAAAAAATTAGGCTCTGCCAGTGTTCCCAGTTGCTATTTATCTATATATATAATACTAGAATATTCATATAAATCATAGAATTACCTCAGTAATCTAATTTTTCATATATAAATTACTATTATCATTTCGGTTGACCTAAATAGGAAAAGACACCACCGGTGACTTTTTGTTATAGAGCAGAGGGTTTCTTTCAGAATTTATTTCAAGTGGCGGGGTAAGTCTGAGGTGATTGTCTTACTTGCTATTTCCTTTCTCCCTCACGACTTGAAATAGTTTGGTCTAGGAGATAGAAATAGCTCGTGTTTTATTCACAAATTCTTGTGTGATGGGATGGAAATACATATATTTATTTAGATACAAATAAATACACATTGATCTTGATTATTGAGTGTAAGATAGTACAAGATGCCCTGTTTTTTTATAACATGTTTTCATAAGTGATAACTTGTCTAAAGTGTTGTTTTCCTATTGGGAGATATACATTTTACAAAGTTGTTTTTGTTGGTCTGTCACGCTTGTTTTGAAATAGCATTTAGAAACGTTCAATCTCTTAATTTTTAAATTACATTTTGTTGGTTTGTCACGCTTGTTTTGAAATATCATTTAGATACGTTCAATCTCTTAAGTTTGAAATTAAATTTTGTTGGTCTGTCACGCTTGTTTTGAAATAGCATTTAGAAACGTCCACTTTCTTAAGTTTGAAATTAAATTTTGTTGGTCTGTCACGCTTGTTTTGAAATAGCATTTAGAAACGTTCAATCTCTTAAGTTTGAAATTAAATTTTGTTGGTCTGTCACGCGTGTTTTGAAATAGCATTTAGATACGTCCAATCTCTTAAGTTTTAAATTAAATTTTGTTCGTCTGTCACGCTTGTTTTGAAATGGCATTTAGATACGTCCAATCTTTTAAGTTTGAAATTAAAGTTTGTTCGTCTGTCACGCTTGTTTTGAAATAGCATTTAGATACGTCCAATCTCTCAAGTTTGAAATTAAAGTTTGTTCGTCTGTCACGCTTGTTTTGAAATAGCATTTAGATACGTCCAATCTCTCAAGTTTGAAATTAAAGTTTGTTCGTCTGTCACGCTTGTTTTGAAATAGCATTTAGATACGTCCAATCTCTCAAGTTTGAAATTAAAGTTTGTTCGTCTGTCACGCGTGTTTTGAAATAGCATTTAGATACGTCCAATCTCTCAAGTTTGAAATTAAAGTTTGTTCGTCTGTCACGCTTGTTTTGAAATAGCATTTAGAAACGTCCAATCTCTTAAGTTTGAAATTAAATTTTGTTGGTCTGTCACGCGTGTTTTGAAATAGCATTTAGATACGTCCAATCTCTCAAGTTTGAAATTAAAGTTTGTTCGTCTGTCACGCTTGTTTTGAAATGGCATTTAGATACGTCCAATCTTTTAAGTTTGAAATTAAAGTTTGTTCGTCTGTCACGCTTGTTTTGAAATAGCATTTAGATACGTCCAATCTCTCAAGTTTGAAATTAAAGTTGTTTCGTCTGTCACGCTTGTTTTGAAATAGCATTTAGATACGTCCAATCTCTCAAGTTTGAAATTAAAGTTTGTTCGTCTGTCACACTTGTTTTGAAATAGCATTTAGATACGTCCAATCTCTCAAGTTTGAAATTAAAGTTTGTTCGTCTGTCACGCTTGTTTTGAAATAGCATTTAGATACGTCCAATCTCTCAAGTTTGAAATTAAAGTTTGTTCGTCTGTCACGCTTGTTTTGAAATAGCATTTAGATACGTCCAATCTCTCAAGTTTGAAATTAAAGTTTGTTCGTCTGTCACGCTTGTTTTGAAATAGCATTTAGATACGTCCAATCTCTCAAGTTTGAAATTAAAGTTTGTTCGTCTGTCACGCTTGTTTTGAAATAGCATTTAGATACGTCCAATCTCTCAAGTTTGAAATTAAAGTTTGTTCGTCTGTCACACTTGTTTTGAAATAGCATTTAGATACGTCCAATCTCTCAAGTTTGAAATTAAAGTTTGTTCGTCTGTCACGCTTGTTTTGAAATAGCATTTAGATACGTCCAATCTCTCAAGTTTGAAATTAAAGTTTGTTCGTCTGTCACACTTGTTTTGAAATAGCATTTAGATACGTCCAATCTCTCAAGTTTGAAATTAAAGTTTGTTCGTCTGTCACGCTTGTTTTGAAATAGCATTTAGATACGTCCAATCTCTCAAGTTTGAAATTAAAGTTTGTTCGTCTGTCACGCTTGTTTTGAAATAGCATTTAGATACGTCCAATCTCTCAAGTTTGAAATTAAAGTTTGTTCGTCTGTCACGCTTCAGTACAAAATAGCATTTTCATCGCTAAACGCACAGATTGAATAGACACATAATATTGTAGATCGCTTAAGTTTCAAATAGCATTCTCATCGAAAAACATGCAAAGTGAATGAACATATCTTATTTTAGATGCGACGAAGAGGTTTTGTCTACCTGTTTCACACAATTGTGAATTAGTGTTAAATCTTGGTCAGATAGATCCACTAGTATATAAATTGGTTAGTTGAAAATAACAGCAAATGTGGGGTCAGCTGTGGTCAGCTTGGTGACATCGATGTTGGCTCGACTCGACTGTGGGAATTGATGGAAACGGATCTAACGTCACATGACTCAAAAAGTGAGTGAGTGAGAGAAGTCGTCAGTCTGGTTGGAAGCACACACGTGTGATCATGTTATTTCAAAATGCTCTACGATATAACTAAATAGTGATAATCGATCTCTTTCTGTCTCTCCCCCCCCCTCCCTCCACTCCACTGGTATTGAATTTGAACAACATTCCAGTAGAATAAACCTCTCCTGTCTTCCAACATTTTCATCGCTGAGCGGGTTGATGTTAAGAATATCCGTTTTTGTATATTCCTATTTCCCATCGATTGGCCAGTGAGAAATTCGTTGACACTTACCAAAAATGTCACGAATGACACAATTGTAAAATTTCTGACGTTTGCCTCCTAAAATTCTTAATTACTATTCGCGTCTGATCGAAGAGAAATTTGTTTGCATTTTAAAGATTTACATTTTTTATTTTTTAAATTTAAAATGTTTTTGTTTGTTTAAAAAGCCGTGTTTGTAAAACACTTTGTGGTCGAGAAAACAAATAGAAACGATAAGATTTCTCTGGTGAAGATGATTTTAACAGCCAAACAAACTAGCAAAAAACATGCGATCAAACAAAATTATGAAACAAAAAAAAAGAAACACAAACAAAGATTAAGGAATTAAAAATAACAACAACAAAAAATAGAAAACAAGCATTTTTCCCTTCTCAAACAAATAAAGTTCTCATTCTAAAAAAAATGACGAATGATTTCAGCTGAATATTTTATATTCAGTTTAAATTCAATTTTCTTTGTTATCGTTTTTGATTTAAATGTATATTTCATGGTATTTTTTATTTTATTTATTTATTTATAACATTTATTCGACCCCCCCCCCCACACACACAAGGCATATTGCTGCTGAAGCATGAAAGGCTACTCTAATAGGGGTCAGATTTATAGGGACAACGTGGGTGGGGAGTTGGGCAACAAGATGTTTGTTAATGTTACATTTAAATTTCTGCATGTTGGTACGATCAGAGAAACAGGGAGCAGGAAGGGAATTCCAAATGCAAGCAGTCAGAGAGAAAAAAACTTTCAGAGAATAAAATCTTTTGGCATCTGAGGACCTCTACGGTGAAGGGGTGAGATTTTGTTGGTAGTTGGGTGGGTCAGGTTATTATTTAGTTTTATCCTCGTATTGTACAATATTCCATAGTTTACTCAAATCAGATTTCTTTCTGGATCAGGCTATACAATGAATCTTGCAAAGATAGATGGGACAACGAGAAAACGTGTCTCTATGCAGAGGCTATGCACATCTCTCATCTCTTTGGGTTCTCAAACAAAACAACAAAACAGTGAGAAGAAATGTAGATTAAAGAACCAATGATGGACGTTGTTTCAGAGGAAAAGGATTGGCAAAAACTGTTCAATTTTTACAAGTAAGCAGGCTCAAACGCTCACTGAAATAATTCTTCACCAGCCTTGTCCAGTAGTCTGTACACAACTTCAAAAGGGTTCTTTCAAGTGAAGCCGATTTACACCATCCACCTACCTCTACCTACACATCAAAGACCGATCTTCAACTTTCCTCCTTCATTCGTTCACCTTCCTCTGACAGACTGAGCGTCGCCTCTTCAGTCAACAATGTTTCAGTACAATTTTAACCTTTTAACAAAAATCTGATTTCTTCTCATTCGTCTCATAGACAACCAACGGCTTATTGTTATGTTGGATAATGACGCTATTGGAATGGACATATCTGTTGGAAATCGTTGGTTTGACTTGCGCGAATTAACGCGGGGGGGGGCAGTCGAGTGCAGAATAGGGCTTGTTCTCACAGTCAGAGCTAACAGACGTGACAAGGTTACCGTGTGACGAGACCCCAGATCAAGGGTCAGTCTGCACCTGCGAGAGGCTCTGTGACGTCACTCGTCCTCGTGAGAAGCGAGTTTTCATCAGTCTGGGTTTTTGGAAGCAAACCAATGAGACGTGATTGTTAAAATGTAATTTACAACAGATAAGGGAAATATTTCCCTTAAGGGAATACAAGTGAGAGAAATCCTTTCCTCCCCTCTCTATGAATGGTTAAGAAAATAATTGTTAACTAACTACGATAAAGTAGTGATTTGCTCTCTCCCTCTCTCTCGACGTAGTGAATGACTCCCAGTTGAAATAACAACGCTTGTAAGAAAATGAATTAAATTTAAAGAAGAGTTTGCCTTCGGAGTGCGTCATGAGACTTTTGTTGCAGACAACAGACGGCATGGTTCGCAGCAGGAAGGAAAGAAAGAATTCATCCACTAGACGACACGACCACCCTCTACACGGTAAGAGGGAGAAATCTAAGGTATGCAAAAGTTAGTCTATGCAGTTTTGCAGTATATAAATATTATAGACAGTATTTGTGATAAAAGTTCTAATTTTGATGCTAATGAACTTTGAAAAAAAAAATCTACTTAATCTTTTATGTTGCAACCAAACATTTATTATCACTAAGACAACTGAGTTTCATCCTTCATTTTGTGAGGATATAGGTTTATTTTTTAACTCACTTAAATTAATATATATATATATATATATATATATATATATATATATATATATATATATATATATATATATATATATATATCCCAAATATACTTATTATCACAAGGAATAATGGGGGAAACTAAAACCAAGTAAAGTTTTCACATTTATTTACAGTTGGCAACATATAAAAAAACGTAAACGTAACATCATATGAAACATGAAAGACATTCGTTGCTACTCATGAATAGTGACAGTTCTCTACCTATCAAGGTAGGTTAAAAATATCTGGATAAACTAGATATTCTTCATTCTGTAACGTTCGTATGATATGTGCAGTATGGCAAATTTATTTTGAACTCTCTGCCCTTTACGAGTAAAACCAAGAGGAACAACCCAGCATGACACCGCACCTGTGCACCTCGAGGATCAATTCCCTACAATATTGTAAATTTTTTTCACAGTTAATAGATCTTATTTAAAAAAATTGATGTCAATCTTTTGATTCCAATAATTTTAATATAAACAGGTTTATTCCTTGAATAAATATCAAGGTCTGCATCATGTCTGTTAAATCTGAACATTTCCGGGCGCAATGTCACAAAGTGCCGGTGATGTAATGGTTACTTGTGCGCTGTATAAAAAGTGAAATATTATGAAGCGCCAAGAAAGTGTTATATATTCCCTACTGAACGTCTTGTGGTTGTTGTATCTTGATGCCATGTGTGACTGCATAGTCATCTCAAAATTAATTTCTCTTCACTGGATGATCTTCTTGAAGAAGGATCATCCAGACGATTATTTATCTTGTCCATAATTTCCATGAGCGAGTTATTAATTGCAGTATAAGCTCCTATAAAGGTTCAACTAATAATTCGATTTTAAGTCGGCCATGATAACTGTTGTGAAGTTGTCCAACAGTAAATAATAAATAAAGGAAGTCAAGTCGAGGGTTGGTTTAACAAGTGTATTAACAAAGTACGAAAGTGACTAGCACTTGGCTAGACAGTTACAAGACTGTGCTTTGTCTTCTCTGTGTCTCTGATGACTCGCACTATTTATAGTGACAACCGGTGTAGTTTCTCCTGTGTAAGAACGGCCGGTGTAACAAAAACCTATGTATGTCTGAAACTAACTTAAGTCTAACTACATCTAACGAGCTCCTTCTCCTAACATGTGACTTAGATCAACTAATCAGAATCCCTGCTATCTCTTCTCCTTAATTATGCAGCAAGAAGATCAAACTCAATATCGTATTTATTTTGTTGTAATTTAGTTTTAATACATTGGTTTTCTGTTTAAATGCTTTTTTATCACATTTATTCATCACTATTCTATGTAAGACACAATACAACAATTGCAATCAGATTACCCAGGGATGATCGAAAAAAGCATGATAGTAAATAAGAATTATAACCTAGATTGTAGCAAGATGTAGGTCAGGGATGTGTGTAGATGTTGCGTTTGGAATGCGACTGTGATTGTTGTGATAATTTCAAGTTTGAAACTAAAATTGAAATTATGAACATTTTATTGTTTTTATTTTGAGGTATGCCGAATTTATTAAAAACAATTGTCAGAATTACATTACCGATCAACAGAGAATCAGAAAAAAAACGACAGAACGAAATTTACAGTCTAAGATAGCAGACGTTCCGCCTACTTCCCTCTCTTAGGGCTGGGGAGGTGACTGCATCTGTAAGGCAGAAGTGTATCAAGGAAATATCGACATTTTACTGCAGTAAATTATAAATAAAAAACTTTCTTGTTTTTGATTCTTCATTTTTCTTCTTATACCTTTTTTCACTTGAGGACCAGTAAAGAACGGAAATAACGTTACACAATTATGGTGCACTGTCATTGATGAAAGGGGTGAGTCATTTGCCTAATGGATACTGTTACGGACTATGAAATCAGTTCTGTCGAGTTTAAATCTCATCAGATCTATTGTGTGCAATTACATACTAATACAATTGAGAAAGGTATTAACCCACGTTTACCTCTATGGATAAAATAGTGTTGTATTCAACTAATCATATACAATTAATCATTTACAAAGATTTCCACAATGAATAACAAAAATGGGAGTTGATAGGCCATAAAACAGAAAAACCAATGAAACCTGGGGTAGATCAAACTCCGTACACTTGTTAAATAATTAAAAAAAATTCTATTGCTTATTATTTGTTTTCTTTTCTCCATGTTATGTCCAGGTGATAGGTGGCAAGAGATGTTTTTTGTTGCTATTCAAACCGCGAACCAATGTAACGAAGTCAAAGCAAAGAATAAAGAAGAACAATAACAATAACAATTCTTCCTAATCGCCTTTTTAAAAAAAACTTTTATTCACCCCAAACAAAGCATATTGCTACTGAAGCATAAGCGAATACTGTGATGGGGTCCAGATTTATAGGGGGCAATCTGGGTGGGGAGTTGTGCAGCAAGATGTTTGTTCACATTACATTTAAATTTCTGCATGTTGGTACAGTCGGGAAAACAGGGATCAGGAAGAGAATTCCAAAGTCGAGACGTCTGAAGAATAAAACTATCAGAGTAGAAAATCTTCCGGCACCTAGGGACCTCTACAGTGAAAAAGAGGGGGATTTTGCTGCTAGTGAGGTGGGTAGGGGGTATTTTGTTGAAATTATACAAGGGCAGTAAATTCATTGGAGAATATTCTGCGAAAGTACTTGTAAAACACACATAGGCATGCAACACTGTGGCGATGTGACAGGAGCTGAACTTAGAAGACAGTGTGGACCTATTGACTAGATATTTCTTGCACCCTGTCCAAGTGGGAGAGGCTAGTGGTTGGTGCACCAGCCCAGATGTAACAAAAAATACTCCATGCAAGGACGAATGGTGGCTTTATAGAGATATAGGATACTAGCAGATGTGAGAAGTTTTTTAGCCCATTAAACGGAGCCTATCATCTTTACAGCAGACTTGGCAACGTATTGTCCGTTTTTAAATAGGGGTTTGCATGATTTGTGTCATGGATACTGTCACGGACTATGAAGTCGACTATAACGAGTACAACTCCGAGCAAATCTTTCACACATGCACTAATATTATTGGAAACGGTATGAATCCACAATTTCCCCAAACTATGTGTAAAATATCAATTTGAGTAAAATGAATTATTATATACTAGCAAGGAGACCCGATGTTGCTCGGGATTGAATAAGGATCATTACTATGTACTTTGTTCATTATGCCTATAATACCATATTACTTTCTTTGTTTTTATTACACCATCCCGTTACACCATCCCGTTAATATAATCAGAAGAAGCTGAAATGTTGGAATAGCCTCTGAATTAGTGCTTTATACATATGGTTTAATTTTCAGTAAAGTCAGATATACGTATTTGAAGTTTTTAGGAGGTTCTGTCCCATGGGTCACTTAGAGGTGGAGGCACATAGATATTCAGCACATAGAGGGTAACATAGTGATTCGGGATAACTTCCATTGTCTTCCCCAGAGAATTTTATACATATGATACAAATTTCGGGTGCGACCCCCATAGCTCCCTTAGGTTAGGAGGACACTTCCATTATCTTCTTCCCAAAATTTTATACATATGATTTAAGTTTCATAAAAAATAGATACATTTGAAGTTTTAAGGGGGTTACGCCCTCTTAGTGGTTCACTTAGAGATTTGGGAGCACTTCCATTGTCTTCCCCGATAAATCTTACATAAGAATACACTTTTAGATGTTATGTAGATTCTCTAATCTTTATTTCTATATTGAACACACAAACATCACACACATACACACATACATTGAGTTATATATATATATATATATAGGTAGAAGGATGAAAAGGAATTAGAAAAGCGAAAGGCAGATCTTTTTTCAATTCAGTTGCTCAATGCAAGGTATAGTCTGCAAAAAGGCAATTTATTCAATTAATTTTTTTAATTAATTTTTTCCGTAAGCCAGGCTTTTCAAAGATCAAAATCTTATCATCAGAGGAAATTGCTGGGATAGATAAATTAGCAAAGGCCAAGATTTAAAATTTGAAAAAGTAAAATAAAGATTGCGGGTAGAAAAACACAAGGCAAAACGCTGCCCGAATGTAAGCAAATGTCTGATTGCAAGAAAATCTATCTGCTCTATCCTGTATATTGAGCTGTATACTTTTCACAATAGATTCTACCTTTCCTACAAGCTCGCTTTTATTTTTCCACTTTATATATATATATATATATATATATATATATATATATATATATATATATATATATATATATGTGTGTGTGTGTGTGTGTGTGTTTGTGAGTTTTTATAAAAATATAGATATATATATAGATATACACTCTTTATAATCCCCGAAATTGCAAGCTCAATGAGGTTGTGTTACAAGCGTCAGAGCATATATATTTTTTAGTTATATTCCAATGACCAAAGGAAAAATCAATCCATTACAATAATTTTTATGATTTATTTTTCTCAATTTCCTCATTTTCCAATACCTGTATCTTCTTCCAATTTTTTAATTTTTTCATATCATATTATTGGTGGAAATGGAAATTGTGTAAGCCTTTTGCCTCTCAAATTAAATCCAATAAATATCATGAATAGACTACATCATATGTCTCTAATGGATCAAAAACGAACATTAATCCTGCAAATAACTTCAATAAAAGACAGTGGATTTTGAATACCTATAAACCATTTCAGAATTAGGAAATTAAAAAAAATCTGGAATGCAAATTCAGAATTTACATAGAAGCAAACTTGAATAAACCGATAAAAATCACTAATAATGCTTTGATTAATTAGAGTACTACAGAACGAAGGTAGGTTGGATGAGGGTATTGCATTAGGGCAAAAACATATTACAGATTAATAATTTGGTGGTGGTGGGGGGTAATATCGAACATTCAGGATGGACTATGAGCATAGTTTAAAAAAAGTTTTTTTTCCTTTTCGATGGAAAATTTGAATGAATAAGGGGTAGATAACTCGTTTTTTCCAAATGAATTACGTCTCTTGGTTGTTGCTCTAGAAATCTGTAGAATGAATGTTTATTTGGAGTCATATTAGATAGTTGAAATATAGAAAAAAACAAATATAAAATAAATATTCAGGAAAATAATATGATCAATTACAATTTTTAAAGTTTTGTTTTTGCCAAAAAAGTGATATCGTCCATAATTGGATCATTTATTTGTTTGTTTTTTGGAGGTTAAGAAAGACCGCAGTTTAAAACAACATCTTTGTGACTGCGATCCTGCTATTCATGTTCGATAATATTCCAGGCTAACCTTACTTTCACATTAAGATTTTATGTAATATCTAATTTTTAAAAATCATTATTATTTAACTGTAGGTTTAACAATATTTTATCAATTGAGATTTTCAATGCTTTTGTGGAGTTTTTTTTTTCCATCGGTTTCCTCTTTTGGAAAAAGTTAGTTGAGACTGGTTCGAATGATTTTGGATCCTATATGACGACGTGAAAATCATTTAAGGTTTCGGGTGCAACACCTTTTTTTTGGGGGGGGGGTGAGGGGATGAATTCGAGATATATGTCAACTTTTGATGTGAGTTTTTGCCTTTTAACTTTCAATTGTTTTTATCAAGCCTTCTCCTTGGGCTTTTATCATCTTTCTTTTCGTCTGTTCTTGATTGGTATGTTTTTTCCATTACTATTAAATTAACAAATTCTCTGATGATCAGCGATGTTAGGATAAAACCATATATTTTTCTTGACTGAGCTGTAAAACGCACATAAGATATGAAAAAATATAAAAATGTGGAAAAAAATAAATATAGATTTTGTTTGTAAGACAAAAGAAAAAATATAGGTATTCGCAGAAGTCGGAAAATGAGAAAATTGAGAAAAATAAATAAATATAAATTATGGTAATCAATTGGTTTTCCTTTGGTCATTAGAATATAACTAAAAAGCATATATATATATATATTTAAGTAATCCATGGATACGTGCTTCTGGCCATTCAGTCGTTATCAGCATGTCTGACTTAGACAAGGATTTAATTCACAACTATATTGTCTGTAGTCTGGAGTTTAACCTCTGGGCTACAGCGCCTTGCCTGGAAATATGTACGATTTTTATTGTCTAAATATTAAGTTATGTATTTGTTATTGTTTTACCGGCGATAATAACAGCATTTAAATACAAGAGTTATTGTGTTATGGCATTGGTATATATGCTGCAAACAAGCCAGACAAACCAAGCCAGACATTATGAATGATATTCTGAAATTTTGCTGCACACATACAGATATAAAATCATTATTATTAACTTTTTCCCTTATTATCATTTCTTACATTCTTTCACCAGCGGTTTACTATTGATTTAGCATTGATAATGTCCGATAGCTTTCTCTGCAATTTGAGTGACAATATAATTTAGTTTCAAGTAGCTTTCTTGTTTCAATCTCTTTCATCTCTTTCATCTCTTTCATCTCTTTCATCTCTTTTGATTGCAAGAATTCCCAGGTATTTATAGTTTACATGTTCACCAAGTTCCCCCATCATGTAGGGTAGTTTTATGCCTTCCGTTGCTTTGAGGTTTCCTTTCTTCATCTCAAGTACTGCACACTTTTCAATTCCAAATTCCATTCTTATATCTTATCGATAGATTCTACATTATTTTATGGACAGAGCCAATCCCCCTCAAATAATTGCCTGTGCTGTGCATGAAAGCCTGGAAGGTAATTTGTATAATGGCCAGGCAAACTGATAAAAGTAAGGAATATTCACGCATGGAGCAGAACGAACTAGAGAAGTGGTAGTATCGACGACCGTTTATTCTATGTTTATGTAAGAAATTGAACCAGCTATTGAAAGAATGGGAAAAAACGGTGTTTACCGAGTATCTGCACCAGTTAGAATATTGTCCCGGACTTTTTGTGTGTTCCTTCCTTGCAAGCTATTCCAACGTTTGATGGCAGGTAAGATTGGTATGAAGTGAATACCAGAGTTTAGCGGTGCGGACCCTAGAAAATTCTTTTATTGAATGGATTGAGAAAGCTAATCTTGTGTGTCAGTTGTGCTTGGTGAAGAAAATAGAATGCATAATCCTCATGCATCTGGCAGGTAGTGCCTTTGCAGTCTACCAGCAACTGAATGAGGGGGAATAAAGGGGATTATGCAGCCAGTTAGACATTTTTAGGTTCCTTCCTTTCAGTTTATTGGTCCCCCGATTTATAAAATCGGGGGACCTATGTTTTGAAGCATTTCCGTCCGTCTGTCTGTCCCTCCGTCCGGATTTTTCTCCGCAACCATCCATTGAATTCCTCTGAAATTTTGCATTAAGTTGTAACTTTTGTCAGGTTAGAAAGTGACATTCTCCGATTTTTGAAAAAAAATCTGGTTATCCCCCAGGTAGTCAAAAGGCCCCAAAATGGCAAAAAATGACATTTTTTGCCCCATAACTTTACATCCATCCATTCAATTTCTCTGAAACCTGGCCAAAATATGGAGGCAATTGCTCATAATAACCCTTTTCTCCCATAACGTTTGATCCATCCATCCAATTTCTTTGAAACTTGGCTAAAATGTAGAGGCAATTGTTCTGGATATAAAATGAGCATCCTTGACCTCAGAAAAATTCTGGTTCGCGCCCCCAGGGGGTACAATGGGGGTCAAAAATGCCCCAAATTGCCCAAATTTATTGCATTTTACACTCACAACATCGAGTCACAGACAGAGGGGGACCACGCATGCGCGACTTGTCTTTCTTTGTGTCTATCTCTTTGTTTACATCAGTAGTTTAAGAAAATCCATCTCCATGAGATGATTTATTTTCCCCTTCGTATCCGTAAATTTACACCCTGCACTAGTGAAATGAAGGTGTCTCTCTTGAAAATGCCTGCATTCATATCTCTTCTAGGTGCTGTATGTAATATTGCATATTACTTACCTATACAAATGTAAGATCGTTTGGGATGGGTGCATGCTTTAATATAACTGCATTTGAATGACGTCAGCAGGATTTATGGAAATTCTTCATCCAACGCACTGACTCATTTTGATATATATTTGCTGTGTGTTTATCTGTTGTTTCTAGGGTACAGACATCTAACGTTTTTCTTCTTTAGATGGTGACTAGAGGTTTCCATGGTGATGGTATCCCTAACAAAACAGTTTCTTATACCTCAGGGTACAAGTAGGAAAACATCTTATTGACCTCTGGTATGTCATGGAACATTCAATAAACAGGAAAAATTTGGTTCATTGACCTTTTCAGTCTGTCGTTGATGGTTTTTAACCGCCAAAAAAAAATATGTCAACTGTTTTTACTTTGCTTACATGTTACAAAAACATCATTAAATCGCCTTCTTCCCATATCTGTTATTCGAATGTCTGGTTCCTCCTTGTTAGACATTCAAAGCAAGAACTCGACTTTTTACCACGATAGCAATAAACTTTCCTTTGTTCCCCTAACATCAAACAGAATTACCATAAACAGAGTTTCTTTCCAAGAACTTTTCATCTGTCGAACACGTTACCACGAGATTACTTTCCTGTGGGCTACAACATGGTCATCTTTAAATCCAAAGTTAAAAAAATACTTGTTATAAATCGTCCTCATAAGTGATCATATTTTGCTCATTTCATTCATCATTTTCAATCCTTTTTTAATATTCTTCATCATTCAACTGACAATGCATCTATCTCATTAACTCTTATCCTCGAGTGAGGTTTAGCCTTTATAAGTGCTGACTCATAAGTAAAAGAAAGCAATATCTGTATTTTTCTTGTCCTTGCTAATGATGCAACAACTATTTCTGTTCGCTTCACAATTTAAAATCGTTTGGAGCACTCGATGATATCATTTCTTCATCTTCATTTGAATGTACGTAAAAATTTTATGTCCATCGTCTTATTTTCAAATATTGAACAGTAGGTAAATTAAAAAAGAAAAGAGAATTGTCAAAGCAGTCAAATAACATAGTCACATACTCTACCCAACCATATATACCTAACACATGGTGATTGCCACTTCTTTACAGAAGAAGCCCATCTCTACAAGATTGCAATGTTCGGTTGTGGGCACACAGATGGCTCATCAGCCCTTACTTACGTTTACAAGTCTTGTTGCAGATATGACATACAAGTCCACTCGTTTCTGATTCTCTGTTGCTATATTCTACTCCTGTTTGACATTCACATATTTGATCTCTGCCATGGGATCTCATGTGACTCAGTGTACCAGCCCTTCATTGACAGACTCTGCCACATAAACTACACAAAAAATCGTGCTGAACGTTCAACATTGATCACTTCCACAATTTAAATATTTGAGCTGGTGAATCTCTGTCCCATTTGAGGATTCTTGATAAGGTGCAGAAACGTATCTGTAATTTGATTGGACCTACCCTTTCTCCTTCTCTGCACCTCCTCTTTCACAGACGTGATGTTGTTAGTCTCAGTCTTTTCTATAAATACTATTATGGCATGTGTTCTTCAGAATTATGTGATCTATTCACCGCTTCTTTTGTTCCAGCTCGTTTGACTCGTTGGTCTAGTGGTCTTCATCAATTCGCTGTTTTGATACCTCATTGTAATACAGCTTTCTATTCGAGTAGTTTTTTTTCCAAAATAACGCAGGCATGTGGAACTCTCTTCCTGCTGACTGTTTTCCTCCTACCTATAACCTTAGTCTTTTCAAGACTAAGGCCAATAGGCATCTCCTGTCTTTGTGATAAGCATATTTGTTCTTGTTAGCTCCTTACATCAAGTGGCTTCATGCCTTGTCTGGATCGATTTCAGGATGGTGTACTCTATTCATTTTGCCTCAAATTTACTGCAGTTCTCGATGTTCATGTTAACGGTTTTAAGATTGTTCTAAACTACGTCCTTAAAGCGCTCTTTTGGCTTGTGTCTCGGACGTTCTCAATATAACAGCTGTTCAGAGAGACTAACATTGTCCATTCTAACCAAATGCCCAGCCCAACCTAGCTGATTACATATAGCACATACTTCTATGCTCGACACATTGTGTTACTGTAGAACCGTGATATCTGCCAGTCAATATGTAGGATCCTCCTGAGGCACGTTTGGTAAAACCTTTCCAGGATCTGAATGTGTCGGCGGTAAGTGGTTCATATCTTTGAGAAATACAGGAGAATAGACAAGATGTGCGATTTGAGCCTTGTCGATCTTTAGTAATATTTCGGAATAAAGAGATCAACCTCGGGAGAGGATGCTACCAAAGGAGTCGACACCACTTAATCTAATCCCTTTGACCTGGATGCTGGCATATATACATATATACAAAGTTGTGGTTCCTGTCTATTTGTTTGTTTTTTATCTGTTTGTTTACAAACTCCTCCTATGGTTTTAGAGATAGATTGCGCATATACATTCTGAAACTACATTCCTCAGATAAGTAGGTTTAATTTGATAAAATGAGGTACAACATTATCATGGGGTCTGCATTCACGCTTGACATATATACAAACGAAATATAAGGTTTTACTTAATTTTATTTCCAATAGAAATTTCTATAGAAATTAAAAAAAAAGAATAGAAATGTTAAAGGGTTCAGGGCTTGAATCAGGGGTTCTCATTTGTTCTCGGGAGGTGTCATGTGTGTTTTGAGGGGGGCTCAAGATTATAAATTTATTGAAATTTATTTCAATTAATGTCACTTTACTTATACCCCTCCTACCCAATCAATGGTAAGTATATCTTTGGGTCACACCTCAGAAACTGAATATTATAAAATCTAAAAATTAAGAAAAAAAAACGTAATATAGTGTTATATGCTTGGTACAGAAGGACATAGGGTATCTTATTCAATCCTGGGCAACATCGGATTTTCTTGCTAGTACATATATATATATATATATATATATATATATATATATATTATTTGACATCAATTAACATAAATAAAAATAACAAAGTTGGTAAAGAAAATCATCGAATTATTTGCATATAAAATAATTTTTTATCATCTAATTTGTACCTACAATTGGATTTTTTTTATAGAAGTCTATTTCATTTAAGTCAATGTAGATGTCACCATTTTAAATTATATGATCGCGGTCGAGATAATAGATGGTTCCAATATGGTTGGCATCACTGACATGTATATTAATAATATACTGGTCAATTTCAACATCATAGGCTCAATCATAGTCCTAAGCAATGTGCCATTCATTGCTATTTAATAGTTATTTGAGAAGTTAATAAAAACACTCATAAAAATTTATACAGATCATTATCGATTATTGTTCATTGTTCACTATTATTGATTTATTAAGCAATCTCTACATCGTCCGGGAGAAATGCCTTCCAAACCTTAAAGTTTAGAGTCATTTTTCATTTATACTAGTGTACACTGGACGAATATTTAATATAATTAGATCCCTCCTAGCCAAAACAAAGATCCAGGTTGTCCCTGATGGTCGTACATCCAAACAACATGACATAAATGCGGGTGTACCCCGGGGGTCGATCCTTGGAGCTTTATTGTTCCTGATTTTCATAAACGACCTCCCTAATGAAATTGTGTCAGAAATAGGTATATTTACTGATGGCATTACACTCTATTCTCGACATGTGAGTAAACCGAACGAGTACATATCCAAGGTAATGGCTGAATCCTTATAAAATGTGTTCCAGTCTGTAGTGGAATGGGGTCATAAATGGATGGTAACATTTAATGCTACGAAGACAATGCTCCTTTCCTTTAACAATTATAAGAAACCTTTTCAACCACCGATCGCCATGGCTAATAACAACCTTCCCGAGAGTCTAACATTCAAACTCCTCGGCCTAACATTCACAGGTAACATGAATTGGAACAAATACATAGAATATACTGCCAAGGCTGCTGCACAGAAAGTGGGCTCCCTCTACTGTGCTAGAAAACTTCTCACACCTGACAGTATCCTATATCTCTACAAAGACACAATTCGCTCATGCATGGAGTATTGTTGTCAAATCTGGGCTGGTGCACCAACCACTAGTCTCTCTCTCTATCTTAGACAGAGTCTCTAATCTAACAGGTTTCACACTGTCCATCAAGCTCCAGTCCCTGCCCAATCGCTACAATGTTGCATCCCTGTGCTTGTTTTAGGAGTACTTCAATGGAATGTGTACCGAACTTGCTGCTCTGGTTCCTCCTCGACGTAAATACACCCGGCAAACCCGACAATCAGCTAAATTACATCCCTTTTACTGTGGAGGACCTCAGATGCTAGAGAGATTTCTACTCTCATAGCTTATTTCCTTGAACTGCTAGCCTTTGGAATTCTCTTCCTATTTCTCTGACTGTACCAACAAGCAGAAATTTAAATGTAATATGAACAAACATCTTGCTGTACAACTTCTCACTTACAGTGCTCCCTAAAAATCTGGCTCCTAATTTATAGTAGCCCCCACCCCACGTCTCAGCGGCAATGTGCTTTGTTTAGGAGGAATTAAAGTTAAAAAAAAGCACTTTCCGTCACAAATGATGGAGAAAAATTATGCTTTGCCAGTGTTCATACTCACTATTTTTCATAGAATTGGGCAGTAAATTAATTTTTCACACATAAATGATCGTTATCATTTCTGATGACCTAAACAAAAAACACCCAGGGTTGCTTTTTTGTTATAGAGTGGAGGATTTCTTTCCAAATTCATTTCAGTCGGTGGGGTGAATCTGAGGTGGTTGTCTGACTTGCTATTTGATTTCTCGCTTATGCTTACCAGTTGAAATGGTTTTGAGGGCTATAAAAAGCACATGTTATACTTGATAACTTTTGCGTGACGGGATAGAAGTAAATATATTTATTTGTATATATATATAAATATACAAATAAATACATATTGGTCTTTATTATAGAATGTCGGATTTCTTTCAATTGTTCTTCATTTTTTTCTCTTTTTGTTGCGCTCATTATTTTGTTTTTATTTGTACTTTTTTCTTTCTTTCTTTCTTTCTTTTTTCTCTCTGTTTTCTTTTTTTTTCATTTCTTTCTCAGATCATTTATTCTCATTTACTCTTTCCGCTTTTCTTTCTTTTTATTTTTCTCTCATTATTTGTTCTGATTCTTTTTTCACATTTTCTTTCTTTTTTCTTTCTTTTTTATCCTCCATTTTCTTTCCTTCTATCTTTCTTTCCTCTTCTTCATCTGCATCTTCCTTTTTCTTTCCTTCTTCTGTTCTTGATGATTCTTTCTCTCTGTTTTTTGTTTTGTTTGTATTCATCTCTCACTCTCTTTTCTTTCTTTCTTTCTTCAACTTTTTCTTTTTTTTTTATTCATTTCTATTACATCCCCACTTTTACTTTCATTTCAACTCTTTTTTCACGCTCCCCGTTTTTTCTTTCTCCAGCTTTCTCAACTATTCACCATTCCTGTCTCCTCCTCTGAAAAGGAGAGATCACTTCCAAGAGAATAAGCAATAAGCGGATTCTTATTGTAAACTTATACAAAAACAGGAAATGAACGATATATTTGCAGACAGACAGCTCATGGCACCATTAAGAATATGCCAAACATGCTCACAGACTCGGTGCCAATAACGAAAACTTTGAAACACCTGAATAACTATAGGATTGGAATTATGTATTTATTTGTATATTGGCTTCTAAAACAATATTGCACACGCAGACACACACATAGACACCGATACTAAATAGATGTATGGCTATTTGACAGCCTAGGCGATGTTTTTCTGTGTGTGCTTCTCTCCTAGTAAGATTTACATTGGTAAAAGCAGAAAGAAAATATTGGTCATTTCCAGCTTAAAAAAAAAAGAACAAAACAGAAACAAAAATTATGAACGATGCATTTGCAGAGAGTCAGCTCATAGCAAAACCAAAAATACACTAAACATGCTCCCAGACAAACTCGGTGCCAGTCAGATCAGTCTATCCACCCATCACAGTCAATTCACACACACA
>OY744515.1:20867491-20882491 GCA_963556195.1 Sepiola atlantica
GGGAGGCTGCTACTATTCAACTAACACACGCACATGCTTACGCACCCTGACAAAAAGTGGCACACATTCGTACAACATCACACCCTGATAAAAGGCGACACACACATTCATACACTTACGCGTTCTAACACAAAAGCATCACACAAATGCCGACACTGTCACATGCATATAGACACTCATAAACTTCTAACTAAACATTTTAAATGAATAATTAATGTTTTGTAATTTTTTATATATATAAATATCTTGTGTTCTTTAAATAATATTTTCTGGTTTCATTCATCTTTAATTCATGCATATTTCTGTTTTAAACATTTTTATAATAATTCAAGGGTAGTTGTAGTAAGTAGAAACCTATAGTCATATGATCCTTATGTGACGAATATAAGGGTTGCAAATATTAGTAGGAGTAGGAGTAGGAGTAGGAGAAGGAGAAGGAGGAAGAGAAAGAGGAGAAAGATGAGGAGGAGCAAAAAGAAACCTCTAGCCATCTGATAACTATGTGATGAATATAACAGTGGCCAGCACTTGTAATAGTAAGAATAAACCTCTAGTTATCTCATCCTTATGTGCCGAATATTATTAATAGTAGTAGCAGCAAAACAAAACCTTAAGCTATATGACAAATATAACATTTGATAGTAATGGTAGTAGGAAAAAGAAACCTCTATCTTATCTTTAAGTGATGAATATTACAGTTAGAAGTAGTAGTAGTAGTAGTAAAGTAAAACTCGAGCCGTCTGATCCCTATGTGACGAATATAGCAAGTGTCAGTAATACTGTGGTGAAGTAAAAATGCGATCCAGTAAAATACTAAAAGGCAAATGGTGTAAATTTCTACCCCCTTTCTTTCTTTGTGTCGTTTGGATATACTTTCTTTATCACTCACTATGGACAAAGGAGTTCTAGCAGAAACACGTTAAGTGAAGACTCCAGCCAATCAGAAACCGGCACGTCGATAACCAACGCGACTTCGTCACCCCTATAAAAGGAACGAGGAGGGTTCACATTTCTCTCTTTTTCATTCAGACAGACTAAGAAGTAATACACGAGGAGTTCGCCGTCCACTCCATTCCACTCCCCCTCCCCCCGGACAAGAGGTTGGAGAAGATAAAGAGTGAACTCTTCAAAAAGTATGTACAAGTTTTTCCTTTATTGAGCGCAAAACAAAGAACCCTTATACACATGCACCGTCACGCACAAGTTTTCCATGACACACGCACACCATAGCAGAACAAAGGACACGAGTTAAATGAACATTTATAACACAAACACAGAGTATAAACTTTACAAAGAACATTTTTACTAAAAATAAACGCACTCTTATATTACAGGAAACATAGCTTTACAAATGTCTTATCTAAAATAAATTGTTTGTTAATTATAAAATGTTTTGTTGTTATAACAATGTTTTCTTTCACTTGTTAATTCACCATCTAAAATAATGTTTTCTTTCCTTTCTTTCGTTCATTCACAAAACGCCATACATATGTAGCGGCCACTTGCTCGTTGGTGACCCAAAAATTTCCCCTCAAATATAATCTTCCCTTCCTTTCATTTTATTCCCAATTTTATTTACTATACACATGTTAAGTTTAACCCTTTGCCATATTGGTTCCCACGTTTCGATTGACGTGAACAACACGTCTACTTATATCTTACATGATCTTTTAACGCAAATAGGTCACAAATGAGTAAGTGAACTAGATACTGTTTTTGGTCAATTTTTGAACTGTACTTCCGTTAAAATAATTTGTGACGCCAATAGTAACGTTTATATGAATAGCATAAGGATAAAGACCTTTAGTTCTTCAAGGCCTTTCTATAATAAGTAAACAAGCCACGTGGAGACCATAGTACTAGTAGGAGTAGCAAAACAAACTCCTACTCATCTGATTACTATGTGAAGTGTATAACACTTAACACCTGTTGTAGAATTAGTAGAAAAAAGAAACTTTCAGCAATCTGATCACTATGTGGCATATATAACAGTAAGCAATAGTAGTTGTGGTAGCAAAAAGAAACCTCTAGCCATCTGATCTCTATATGACTAATATAACAGTTGGCAGCAACAATGGTAGTAGTAGCAATCATAGTAAAATGAAACCCTGGCAATCTTATCTGTATATGATGAATATAACAGTAGCAAAAGAAACTTCTAACCATATGATCTTCTTATGAAGAAATCAGCAGTTAATAGTAGTAGTATGTGTAGTAGTAGTAAAAGTAGTAGTAGAAAAAAAATAATATCTTCCCTATGTAACTAATATAACAGTTGGCAGTAGTAGCAGTAGTAAAACGAAACCTCTACTCATCTGATCCCAATGTGAAGTATATAACAGTTGGCAGTAGTAGTATTAATGATATTACTAAAACGAAACCTCTAGTCATCATATCCGTATGTGACAAATATAACATTAGTACTACACCTAAAGCTATCTGACTGCTATATGTCGACTTTAACAGTAGTAGTAGTAGTAGTAGTCGTAGTAGTAGTAGTAGAAAACTAACCTCTTGCCATTTGACCCTATGGGACGAATATAACAGTTGGCAGTAGTAGTAGGATTAGTAGCAGAATTAGTAGTAGTAGCCTACATAACCTGCTGCTATCTGATTTCTACTTGACTGACGAATATAAGAGTTAATAGTTTTTCTAATAGTTATAATAGTAGTAGCAAAAAGGAATCTATATCCACCTCACCCCTATGTGACTAATACAACAAATATCAGTGGTAATAGCAGTAATAATAGTCGTAAAAAGAAACATCTAACCATCTCTACCATATAAGACGAATATAACAGTTGGCAGTAGTAATATTGTTTTATGGAAATCGCTCCAGACAAGGCATGACGCCACTAGATTTAAGGAGCTAACAGAACGAAATATGATTATCGCAAAGACAGGAGATGCCTTTTGGCCTTAGTATTAATAAGACTAATGTAATAGTTAGGAGGATAACAGTCAGTAGGAACAGAGTTCCACAAGTCTGCAGTTCTTGGGAAGAAGCTACTGGAATAGGAAGCTGTATTACGATGAGGTATCAAAACAGCAAATTGATGAAGACCACTAGACCAATGTGGCAAACAAGCTGGAAATAAGGAAGCAGGGAATAGATCACATAATTCTGAAGAACGCATGCCATAATAGTATTTATAGAAAAGACTGAGACTAACAGCATCACGTCTGTGAGAGGGTTAGGGTGCAAAGACGAAAGAATAGGGTCAATCAAATTACAGACAAGGTTCTGCACCGTATCAAGAAAACTCAAATAAGACAGAGATTCAGCAGCCCAAATATGAAAACAGTACTCCATACATGGTCTGATTGTAGATTTGTAGAGATAGAGAATAGTCTCAGGTGTGAGAAAGTGTTTGGAGCGATAGAGAGAACCGACTTTACCAGAAGCAGAAAGAGCAATGGATCTCATGTATGAATGAGCAATGGATCTAATGTATGAATGAGCAATGGATCTAATGTATGAAAGAGCAATGGATCTAATGTATGAATGAGCAATGGATCTAATGTATGAATGAGCAATGAATCTAATGTATGAAAGAGCAATGGATCTAATGTATGAAAGAGCAATGGATCTAATGTATGAAAGAGCAATGGATCTAATGTATGCATGAGCAATGGATCTAATGTATTAATGAGCAATGAATCTAATGTATGAATGAGCAATGGATCTAATGTATGAAAGAGCAATGGATCTAATGTATGAATGAGCAATGGATCTAATGTATGAATGAGCAATGGATCAAATGTATGAATGAGCAATGGATCTAATGTATGAATGAGTAATGGATCTAATGTATGAATGAGCAATGGATCTAATGTATGAATGAGCAATGGATCTAATGTATGAATGAGCAATGGATCTAATGTATGAATGAGCAATGGATCTAATGTATGAATGAGCAATGGATTTAATGTATGAATGAGCAATGGATCTAATGTATGAATTCCAAGAAAGATTTGATGAGATAAAAAGACCAAGAAGTTTCAGAGTCGATTTCTCCTCAAGAGCACAGCCATCCATGAGAATCTTGGGAAGAAAAGGGACACGCCTACAATTGAAAGACATGAGCTGAGTCTTAACAGGATTAAATGAAACAAGCCATTTCGTACCCCAATCCCCAACTGAACCTAGGTCAACTTCTAGATCAGCTGCATATTTTGACTGATCCGAGGAAGATGGGCGAGAAGCAACTCTAATACAGAGAGTAGTATCATTAGCATAGATGATAATTTTCTGAATAATATTCTATTGAAGATCATTTATATAGAGAAGAAACAGTGTTAGGCCTAGAATAGACCCCTGAGGAACACTAGCATTGATAGGAAAAGAGAATGAAGAGACACCATCCAAAGTTACTCGCAAGCTTCGATTATTAGTAGTAATAGCAGCAATAGGAAACCTCTTGCCTTCTGATCACTGTGTGACTAATATAACATGTGCCTGTAGTAACAGTAGTAGTAGTAGCAGTAGTAGCAGTAGTAGTAGTAGTAGTAGTAGTTGTAGTAGTAGTAGTAAAAAGAATGGAGAAAAATAAATAAATACAAATTATGGTAATGGATTGATTTTTCCTTTGCTCATTGAAATATAATTAAAAAGTGTTTATATCTCTCTCTCTCTCTATATATATATATATATATATATATATATAAAGTATAAAGGTATACTCAAAAAAGAATAAAAGGGAAATACCAGCAGAGTGCTCAATTAAATTAAATTAAGAGCGTAATATTTTTATTTTTAAATACAGATTTTAATCAGACATGGACCAGTGGTTTCTGACAAGAAAAGGGTTTTAAATTCCCTATTCCGTCTTCTTCAGCATAGTCTGAAATAGTAAATGATGGAATTTCTTCAAAAAACATTTATAACCGTTATAAAACGCTATGGACAAAGAATTTGAAATGAGGGGCCGGCCAGACGCTAGGTCAGAAAAATAACCGTTAAGTAAGAGATTCTATATTTAGAAGTAAAGAACCAGAGAGAAAGAAAAGAAGAAAGAAAGAAAGAAAAGAGAGAAAGAAAGAAAGAAAGAAAGAAGGAAAGAAGGAAGGGAAAATAAATTAAAATGAAATTTTTTTAATTTTTTTTTATTATAAATTTAATTTCATTTTAATTTATTTTCCCTTCCTTCTTTCCTTCTTTCTTTCTTTCTTTCTTTCTCTCTTTTCTTTCTTTCTTTCTATAACGGTTATAAATGTTTTTTGAAGAAATTCCATCATTTACTATTTCAGACTATGCTGAAGAAGACGGAATAGGGAATTTAAAACCCTTTTCTTGTCAGAAACCACTGGTCCATGTCTGATTAAAATCTGTATTTAAAAATATAAATATATATATATATATATATATACATATATATATATACTAACATCCACAGACGTGTGTTTCGTCTGTTCAAGAATTATAATTTTATTTTATCATCAATTGAGGCTCGAACACCAGACCTTCAGTCACTCCTGACTGCGAAAGTCTAACATCTTAGCTGTCTAGGCCGACTTGCTAACCAATATAATGCAATATAAATTTTACTGTATTTAATTATGCTAATCAGTTTGTAGTAGAGGATTCAATTCTATTCGAGGAAGCATGTTGCATATTAGCTTAGGTAGAAACTATCTTTTCCTTACATCAGAGTACTCTCCCCTAGGAGAGCGAATATTTATTATTATATTAATATCTACAGACATGTTTTGTCATTTGAAAACTCATCAGTGTGGATTTTACCCAACCAACGCATCAACCTTAAGGCTTGAGCCCTTGACCTTCAGTCACCACTGACTGTAAAAGTTCAATGTCTTACGTCGTATCTGTTTTGAATCGCATTAATTGCGATATTTAAATGTTGTGTTCAATATCAGTGATATTTTGATCTTAGTTTGGAGACATAGAGTCAACAGGTGACTAGTAGTTTTTTTGCCTTGTGTCCTTCAGACCATTTATATCTGTTTGTGTGTGTCCCAGTTCGATTATGTTCATTGGTCTAAAAAGAAAAAAAGAAGAGAAGAAGCCAGTCTTGAAGTAAATGGTGTAAGGACAATAAAGACTTGTAAATTGACTTTTTTTCAAATATAATAATTTTTTTACACAGAAACAGACTAAAGAAACATTGAAGCAAAGAATGATGTGATGAACACTTTGCCTGACACAAGTGAGAAAAAGGTTTTTAATCAAGTGGCAGAAGTGTTTACCATTTTATTTTAGCTGTTCGCATGTGGAATCTGTTTTTATTTTATTTCACAAGAACTGACTAAGTTGAATGGCAGAATTACAGTTTAGCATTGAAATCAAAATGAAAAATAAAAATAGAATTGATCGATTTCCCTGATATGTGTATTTATGAAATTAACTCAACTGACCTTATCTCTCTCTCTCTCCCTCTCTCTCTCTCTCTCTCTCTCTCTCTCTATATATATATATATTATATATATTATATATAATATATATATATATATATATATATATATATATACATTATATATATTATATATATATATATATATATATGTGTGTGTGTGTGTGTGTGTGTGTGAGAGAGAGAGAGAGAGACCAAGAATAAATAATAGATGTGGCTTATCTTAACATTTTATTGCCGTTTCATTGATGATCCATTCATCAGAACTGTATTAATAAAGTTCTGAACAATTTTATGTATAAAATATAATATGTAATACTTACACAGGAATTTACCACATGAAGATTATCATCATCCCTAGTAAAAATGGTGTTATGAATCTGACAGAGCTCAAACACTACATGGTGGCTCATCAGCCGATGCCGGTATCCAATTCACCAACCAAGATGAGTCTGGAACACGTAAATTATGTAAATAACAACATGAACTCAGAAAAACCGTAGCCGATGTCTTATTAATTATAAGACATCAGCTACTATTAATTTCTATGTTTATAAAATAAAACTTTGTAATCGATTCTTATTTATGTCGAGTGAAAGCACAAAAATAGATTCTGTATGGAAAGATAAGTTTTTGTTTACATATTACATATTACTGAGCAGCAATATGTTTTTCAAAGTAAATATAGAATATTGATTTGCCAAATCCATAAGGTTACCAAATGCATACATTTTCTGGTAAGCGTCCAAAGCTCTGGACTGATCATATCCACAACGATGTAAAGCTCCCTTTGCTAACTGTGGAAAGATTTGCAAAACACCAAACAAAATGGAAGAGTTGTGTATCCAGAAAAGTAAAGTTGATAGCTAGGTATACGCTCGAGGTGAAGTTTAAAGCCCTTAATTTGGCCCGAACAAAGTCTTGACTGAAAATGAGTCAAGGAAGTGCGAGACAGACACACTAGAGCCCTGCGTGTCCGTAAGACCAGTCTATGCGACAGGTAGCAACGAGTTATGCGTGCTTGACCTGTTCATAAAGACAAGGCTGGGATGAAAAGAAATTGTTAGGTGGGAGTCCTGACTAATGTTGTATTGCCATTTGCAGTAAGCGTCACAGATGGAATCTGGACAGTAGCTGTCTAGAGGGGAATCAAACTGTCACAAGTGTATGAGGAGGGACCCACCAAGTCGATAAAGGTAACACCCCTATTGTCAATGATCGAATTTCTCATGGGATTTGCAGCCTTTAGGGGGCGGTCGCGATTTCTCTTCCCCCTTACTATCAGACTCATAAGAGGTTCGAGGTGAAAGGGTTCTTTCTCGGATAGTAGAGACAAATGCGAGTGATTGGATTAAGCTGTGGGAGGCATTGATTAGGGAATTTCTCCATGTCACGTTAGAGAAGATGTCAGAGCCAGTAGAGAAGGTAAACCAGGAGCGATTAAAGGCCGAGTTAAGTAGGATAGAAAAGGCTAATCATAGCTAGATGAGTAAGGTAGACTCGAGAACAGGCTGGCCGGTGGTTTCTGTGATAATAGTGGCAATAATGGAAATGCACTATGTGTGCTGAAAACGATTAGACAAACCTTAGCTAAACCTAGAACCTTGACAGATGTTTGCCTGAGCGAGAAGGGAAATCCATCCAGTAACCTGCACAGAAGTAAGTCTGGTGAAAGAGAACTGGAATCTGTGCATGGGATGCTCACAGAACTTTCAGGCAAGGGTGGGGTGGAAAGCTCACCTGAGAGAGAGAAACTAAATGAAGTCACCGAACCGAAATGGTGAGGCCTGCCGTGTATCCAGAACTGATCAAGGACTTACTTCTGGACACAGAGTGAAGACGCAGAAGATGGTAAAATTAATTTGAAAGGGGCGCTGTGAGTCCCCTTTTTTTATAACAGAATGAACTCTCTATTGCATGCTTAGTTGACCGCTAGGAACTGAAAAAGAACTTACATAGTTTTTTTTGTAATTTTCCATATAATTAATAAATTAAAAATAATTTTTTTAGGGATTTATCTGTGTTTCTAGATGATGTGTTCACTAGTGCCAAGTAACATCGGCGGTTGTGACAATGTGATGGGAGGAGCCCTACGAAGTAATTAGGGTAAGTAGATGTACTAGTGTATATTAGGGGAAATATACTGAGGAAACTATAAATTATCAATTCACACGAGTTAGAAAGGATTTAGGAAATATGATACGTATTGTTTTGTCTACAAGTAGGCAAAACCATCGAAAGAAGAAATTGCAGCTATGATCCAAGTAAAGGTCAGTTGGGGGTCAGATATGACATGAGTGTCAAAAATATCTGTCCAGAGTAACCAGACCATGAAAGACTTGGAATGAAAACTAAACCGATACCAGAGGTGGCCGGCAGCCAATTAAAATGTGTATTGGCCATGATGAAAGGATTTGTATTGGGCAAAGCCAGGTAACCATGCTTTATTATAAAAAGAGTTGCAGATAGTGATTTGTGAGTTTTCTGTTGAATTTAAAGAGTTGCAGAGTTAGTTACAAAACAGTCAACCAAACTGTGAAGTGAACCCCTCCCCTCCTGTGAGGTAACTTCTAACTGGAATAGAGGTCGTTTTCATGTCGAAAAGCCCTACTGCAGTCGAAGGAAGTTGCAAAATTAATAATAATATACCCAGCGTCGATGGAGCAGGAACACAGGCTTGTTTGTACCTACTAAGAAACTCCAATCCTGTAAATAACAAAGAATATATTTTGTCAGAAACACAAACCAAAAAACTGGTGGTGTTTCATTGATGTTATGCGCACTCTATTGATTTTACTTGCATTTAAAAAAAAATCTATATATAAGCATCTTCGTCCAGTCGATGACTTCCTGGAAAGCAGCGAAACTTACTTCATGCTAGACAAATAACAACATAGGGGTGAAGTGTAGTCCAGCTAACAAAGACGACGAAGCGCATCGATTTGCTGTTCTTGCCATGACCGACAACACAAGAGCGAGGGCAGCATATCAACTCATGAAACGGGTATATAGCGGTGTCTAGGTTGATACGAACAAGGAGGAACGGTTTCTGTTTATTGTATTGTTACTTAGATGGGCTAGACAATGTTTCTACCCAAGTCCACCTATCACTTGATACGAGAGGAGATAGCAAATTGGGGAAATTAATCATGTGACATAGAAGGATTTGACGTTTGATCAGTTTTAGTTTAGAACTTAGAAAATAATGATTTTCATGTAAAGTCTGGATAGATAGGGACATTTACAATACGTATGACCGTCTGATGTAGTCAGAAGCAATTCATCGTTAGGGAAATTGATCCATAATCAAGCATAATAAAATATATATTAAGTGAAAACGTTGTCGACATCGAAGGAATATACAATATAAGAATCTCGTAATCTGAGATCTGAGGGTAGTGAAAATGTTACTGACCATAAATTATTTATTCAACGAGAAATCAGCAGTATCAAAATCCGTCACATTAACGTTTACTAGAGAAAACCCAGATGTCCGAACGAGAGAGAGAGAGAGAGAGAGAGAGAGAGAGAGAGAGAAGGGCGACAGAGAGACACAGAGAGATACAGAAAGCGTTTGATGCAATGTCAGGTTTTATGCTTCGATGACCACATGCATTCGAACTAGTTGTTCGGTCAATCATTCGGCGGCCACACTGTGTTAAAATGATCCACAGAACTTTGGTGCTGACACAATTTAGTCAGAGACTTGGGTAATTGGTCAGTTCGGTCAGCAACCCAAAAACTAGAAAAACTGTGAACAATAACAAATATTTAGTCTAGTCAATGAAATCTGTCATTTCACGCATGATGGAGGAGCCTCCAGTCAAGCAACTATAGGGACTTGTTCTATGAAAAATACTAACATGACTTTTTAAATTTTAATTATTAGCTGTGGGGCTGGTACACTCAGTGATTTTTAAATTGTAAATCGGATTTGGTCACCTGCATTAGTCCAAAATGTAATTGTTTTCGATAATCTCCCCACGATTAGTTTGACATTTAAAATTTTAAATTAAAATTACTTTTCAAGATTTTTATTTTGATAATTCAACTTACAAGTGATCGTGAGCACCGGAGTTAGTCTAAAATATCCGAGCTATGATTTTGTTGACACGTTTTCATGTTAATGCAAATAAATGAATCCAATATAAACACAATTGCTCATGTGTTCTGCATATCATTGGTAATACAGGGTGGGCCAAAATAAGGGTCCTATCTTTAAATTTGAATAACTTGAATTTGAATAACTTCCACAAAATAAAAGTTAAACTCACCAAACTTTATGTGTGTGTAGACTGACCCTTCCGAGATTTTTTGAAATAAACAAAACAAATTTTAGCCGAAAAACACTTCTTAAAACTTACAAAAACTAAAGTATTGTTTTTTACACTGTTTTGTGTTTTTTAAACAAAAATAATGTTTTCTAAATGAGGGTACGTTCCTTAGGGCTAATACGGCTCATGCTTGCTTCGGAAGGGGTCCTTTACTTATTCTAAAAAAAAAAAAAAAAAATCAATAAATAAAAAAGTTATGAATTTTTAAAAATAGGACCCTTTTTTTTGCCCACCCTATATTATGTCATTCGTTTTATCTGTAACAGCTGTTAATTTCATTATGGAACAGTTTAAGATTCAACACTAAGTCGATCTTAATTTGATTTGTGACAATACATTTTCATATTTGCACTGTTGCAGGCGGCAAACAATTCTGAGCTGCAACGGCTCTGGTGTAATGATCATGCTATTATCAGGTGGATGTGCAACTCTATAAGAAACTTGGTATTGGTGGGATTATGGATGCCTCATGCACTCAGTGCCGGGGAAGATCTGGATTGTGCATAAGAAATGATATAACTGCATGCAACCTGACTAATGAATCAGACTCCTTGGACAGTAGGTGTGAGATGTTGACTGGTGTAACCCAACGAGAAGTCTAGGACACTCACAGCACCATAAATACTAAAACTGGGGTATTTCCTAAATCGTCTCAGAGATTCGGTTCGAAATGGAGTTGACTAAGTCTTCCAGCTTGTCTAGATTCTTATGGAGAATGGCCCTTAAACATAACTCGAACATATGGAACCGATATTTCCAACCTGGCACGCTAGGAAGTAAGTGTAGTATCTGTTCCGATGGATACTGCACCCTATAGATGGGTGTCGCCTTGTCCTTCGGGGCTTGATTCCACCTGTCTGTGGGTTTGTCCTGTGCAGTTCTAGGAGGTCCACCCTCCCAGGCGTCGCCTCCCCTCTTTGGGGAGGAGTAAGTTTATTGCTTACTGCCTGAGGCGCCCCTACCGGGGAATGCCGACGGGGCTGCCCAGCCAATTTTTAATTGCCAGAGTGCTCACTTTCTCGGGCGCTGGCTTTTCAAACCCCACTTACTCGACCCAAGCTGTGATCACATCTTACTTGTAGGAGTAAGATAACACTGGCCTTGTGCCTAACTCCTGCAGAGGAGTAAATAAATATTTCCATTCTTGTGTGCTAGGCAGCAGTTTGGGAGACTCCGAGTCAGGTTTCAGTGGATGCTTTCTTTTCCTCAGTTGAACAAATTGTAGTTTAAATCAGAGACGCCTTTGGTTAAGGCCACTTTTATTTTCATTAAACTGACTTGCCAACGAAAATGTTTATAACTTTGTTATTTAGTTAAATCAGCCGATTGAATGAACAACGTTTATTTTATTGAAGCTTTACACCCTTCTTCTTTTAGACTGAAAGAAAATTCTTTAAACACCCAAACTTGTGTCTATCATACCTGTAAAGAGTGCGGTCGGTAACTGGAACATCTTTTGTGATTCGCTGAAAGGAAATGTTGATAGAGAGGGCATACAAAAGAATGGTGCATCATGGTCATTGAATTATTTCTGTCTTGTCGGCATTTTTTAGGTGTCTTGCTACTAAAGTGACAGCCAAATTTTATTAAGAAAGAATTGGAAGAGAAAGGAAATTGAGCAAAGGAAAGAGAAGTCAGAAGAAAACAATCAAGAACTTACGTGAACCAAAAGCAAAGAAATTTAATGACGTAAAAAATGTCGGGAAAGAATTGAAAAGGAAGTAGAAAATTAAAGAGTAATGGAAAAATAAATACAAGAATATGTAAAATGGTAAGAATGGTGAGAGGAATAATGAAATGGCAGATAAGTAAAAATGAAGGCAATCAAATTATTAAGAAAGCATATCAAGTGATTAAACTGATTGAAATACAATAATTTATGGTGCACTGCTGTGCCTATCTGGGAAGGCACTGATCAGAGCACTCTTCATTACCTAGGCAGAGTTTAAAATTGACTCCGTACTCTAGTTGAGAATGATCTATTTTCTTCCTTACAGCCCCTTTCTCATAAAAGAGACGTTGCTAGTCTCTCTCTACTCTATCGTTGTTTCCATGGAAGATGCTCGACTGAGCCTCAATCTTTTGTTCCTTCTTTTAAGACATTCACAGTAACACCACAATGAAAAAATCTTTTTTTTCCTCCGGGGGCCTAGCAACAAGCGGAACATCCACAAACAGGACTTCTTCACAAGAGTTTCTCGTCCTTGGAACATAGTACCACAAGACTGTGTGAAATAAATATATTTGACGATTTATTTTTAGATTTATAACCTATGGATTTACAACATACAGATTTATACTTACGAATTAACAACCTACAGATCTGAATCTTCCTCAGTTAAGTTGCCTTCCAATATATTTGGATATGGCATCAGTTCAATTTTCAGCATTACTTCACAGCCTGCCATAAACGAAAATACATTGGTAATTTCATTTCCACATCCACATGCTTTGTTGTACTACAATCGTTTGTTTTAGACTGCCAAACATACCTTATCGGCGATGTCATACATAAAAACAATAAAGAAATATTTTAGATTTACAAAATAAAAAGGGTGAGAAGGCAAAGCCTGGGAGGGTGGACCTCCTAGAACTGCACAGGACAAACCCACAGACCGGCGAAATCAAGGCCCAAAGGCCAAGACAATACCGGTCTATAGGGTGTAGTATCCATCGGAACAGATACTACACTTCAATCTTGACCAAAAGGCCGAGAAAGAAATATTATAAAAAATTACGTGTGGATTCATCATAAGGGTTAAATACTATACGTTTTCAAACATTATTTGAAATTAAAAAATAAACAAATTATTCTAAACTTAAATAACAAATAATTTTTAAACAAACCCTACAATTTTCAAATGTAGTAAAAGAACGCTTGACTCGAAAAATACCAGGGTGTTATTTGAATTATATCAACACGAAAACAAATTCCTTTTCTTAGGTTTTGATGTTTTATTTATCTTTATTTTATTATTTACTGGCAGGGGTACCCGGCGTTGCCCGGGGCTCTCTCTTCCCTAGTAGCCCCATTTAACCACCCCTTTCCCCGTTGCCACCTTCTCTCTGTTGTCTTCAGCGAAAGCTGTTTCTTTCCCATCCCTCCTCTTCCATAAGTATAACATATACGTACCTATCTCCGCCCCAGTGCACATACTATTCACCTACTATCTCCACTCCAGTACGCATACTATATACGTACCTATCCCCACCCCAGTGCACATACTATATATGTACCTATCACCACCCCGGTGCACATACTATATATATATACCTATCGCCACCCCAGGTGCATACTATATACATATAGTTTAGAAGAGGTGCGACTAGAGATTGAACAACCTTTGCCTCACTACACACCACAGAAGATAAAAATATTAGCGTCTATTAATTTTGAATCTCCCCCCCCCGCATATTCCCTCTAGTGTCATTTCCTGTTGAATTTAAGGAATGAATTGCAAGAATGAGTCAGCAAAATTATTACAAATTACATTGATTTGCAAATCACTACATAACGTTGAATTCACGAAAACCGACCCAGTTGACCCTCAGAGAATGAATTTTTTTCTTTCTGATTTTCGATATTATACGTCCGAGTTGATGGTGTTTCAGAAAATATCAATTTTGTGACTGTTTTTTGAGTAGTTTTTGACGAGTATCATTACATACAGACATACATACAGACAAGTGGCATTTATATAATAGACTAGCAGGGCTACCCGGCGTTGCCCGGGGCTCTCTTTTCCCTGGTCGCCTCATTTCACCGCCCCCATCTCCCCGTTGCCACCTTGTCCCTGTTGCCTTTGGCGAAAGTTGTCTGTTCTCCACCACTTCTCTTCTGTTTTTGATGGCAAAAGTATGACATATTTCTATTAAAAGTACCACCTCTGTCTGCGCCTTCTATATACGTACCTATCGCCACCCCAGTGCGCATACTATATACATACCTATAGCCGCCACGGAGCACATACAATATATGTACTTATCGCCACCCCGGTGCGCATACTATATACGTACCTATCGGCGCCCCAGTGCGCCTACTATATACGTACCTATCGCCACCCCAGGACGAATACTATATACATATCTATCGCCGCCCTGGTGCGAATACTATATAGTACCTATCTCTGCCTCCGGTGTGCATACTATATATGTACCTATCTCTGCCTCTGGTGTGAATACTATATATGCACCTATCCCCACCCCGGTGCACATACTATATACGTACCTATTACCACCCCGGTGCGCATACATGAGAAATCATATTAATGCGCCTCTGTAGTATCAAAGAACC
>OY744515.1:20887491-20999991 GCA_963556195.1 Sepiola atlantica
TCTCTGCTCTTTGTATTGTTCAGTTTGATCGTGTCTCTTGCTGCGCTGATAAGCATTTCTGTGTTCTGTGACTTATGTATTTTCTAATTTTCTTTTCTTGTCTTCCACACAGTCTTCTATGCTTACTAGTCCTCTTCCCTCTTCTTTTTACATAGAGTCAGTCAGTATCATCTTTTGCATGTAGTGCATTGTGCATGGTCATTAGTTTCCTAGTCTTCTATTAAAGATGCCTAAGTTCTTTTATCCAGCCTATGAATAGTCCAGAGTATCTTACTACTGCCCAGGTGTTTATTCCTTTTACTAGATTTCTACTATATAATTTAATTTCTAAGTGTTTTCTTGTTTTTTCAGGTATACTTTTCCAATCTTCTCTTTCATTTCTGTTGATTTGATGATGTCTGCTTCGAGAACCCCCAAATATTTATAGGTATCATGTTCGCCAAGCCCCTTCATCTCCTCTTGGTTTAGCCGTTCCATGCCCTCTGCTGTTTCCAGTTTTCTCCTTTTCATCTCTAGCAGTGCACACTTTTCCATTCCGAATTATTATTATTATTCATTATTCTTATATAGAAGTAAAGAGACTTATTGTTTTGTCATCAAATTTATATACGTGTTTGTGCTATGTACAGACATCCATATGTAAATTAGGTGGCCATATTGAGAAAAGAAAGCCACTTTTTCTCTAAATTCTCACAGATACATTGAGAAATATTAGAGAGTGGTTGAATCAACATAGACTGAAAAAGGGCGAAAGAAATGCTTCTATAGCTAAGAGAGAGATGGGTGACTTGTTCAGTTAATTATAAATTATGGCTAATTAGAACAATTAAACATAACTCAATCCCAGAAGTAAGGTACATTTTATTATGTATTTTGTGCTATTAAAGTATATAGAAAAAAGGAGTTAGGGAAACAAGCGTTGATTGATTCACATTTAGTATAATAATTAGTTGTCTTATTTAGTATAATAATTAGTTGTCTTAATAGTGTAAATATTTTATTTTTGTAAGAGCTGAGTTGACGATAAAAACAATTTACAGGGACATCTTGGGACAATAAGAAATGTTTATCTAGAGCCTAAACTAACCATTCTTTTCAACATAAAGTAGCGGAAGAAATTATGGAATCACTCAAATAATGATACAACCAAATTATTCTAATTCATTTGACATATGGAGCCAGAAAATTTAGCTATCAATTAAAATAGATTTTGTCTCAAAATTGTGCTCAATGTATTTAAACTAGTAGTGAGACATGGCGTAGCCCGGAGTCCTAGAAAATAAAATAGAATGGTTAAAAAAGAGTGTGCAGAGAAACTTGACTCTCTCAATCATGTTACTTTTTGAACACACCTCTCCCTCCGACTACTTCTGCCTCTAATCTACGCACAAACTTTCGCAACTGCTTCAATATAATAGAAATCAAGAAATAAAAATTAAAATAATCAGCAGTTGACTGTTTGTCTCAGTTTCAATGTTGTTCTTAGAACATTTACCAGTAAATAATTTGTCCATTATGCTCAAAAGTGAATAAATATTTAAGTATTTCTTTTTACCATAACCATCTCGAGAATTGAATAAAGAACCCTATGTATCTTTAGTCGAAGTTCATGATACCAGATTACCTTTTTGATTCTTACTTTTACATTTTGTAATATGCAATTTTTAGGCTTACGTCCTTGGGTGTACTGAGCATTGATTGGACGAGAGGGGTAGATGTATGTAGATTTATTGAAATTATTTTCAGTAAATCTACAGTCTTTAAGCAGACCTGGCGTTTCCGAGAAATTAATATAGACGGATGTGTGATCCTGTTACAAAACCTTAAGAGGAGTTTGTCATATACTTTATTTTTATGGATATTTATCGTGAACGCGGACCACACGATATTATTGTACTCTATTTTATTAAAATTAAATATATTATCTAAGTACTCCGGTTAAATGTTGTCTCAGAAGATATATGTTTAGGAGAGTCTATCTCTAAAACCATGGAAAGAGTTTGTGGCTTATTTCCTTTTCACAAACCCCACGATATTGTTGCACTCACTTTGATCAAAATGAAACATGGTTTACAAAGTACTCTGGGTAATGTAGTTTTATCATATGTATATATGTAGTTTTATCATATGTATATATGTAGTTTTATCATATATATATATGTAGTTTTATCATATGTATATATGTAGTTTTATCATATATATATATTGTCATGGATGTCTATTTAAAAAAAAAACTAGGAATAATTTTATCTATTTCCTTTACATCCATCTCCGGTGTGACCACAAAACACACAATTTTTTTTATTATTATACCCCATTCGATTAAAATGAAACAGACTTATCAAAGTATACAGGGTAATGTAGTTTTATCATATATATATATTGTCATGGATGTCTATTTTAAAAAAAACTAGGAATAATTTTATCTATTTCCTTTACATCCATCTCCGGTGTGACCACAAAACACACAATTTTTTTTTATTATTATACCCCATTCGATTAAAATGAAACAGACTTATCAAAGTATACAGGGTAATGTAGTTTCAGAATATATATGATAATGAAAGTTCATCTGCAAAACCCCACATGTAACTTCTGGCAGTATTTCGTTTTTTACGGATGTCTAGCGCAGACGAAAAGTCTACAATATTATCCCAGAGACTTAAATATTTTCATCAGTTTTTCTATGATTAATTCTTGAAAAAAACAAAACATTAGCATGGAAGGAAAAATCATCCATATAACAAACCAAAATTCTTATGTGATCCACATTTATACATTTATACTTAAATAAGACATTGTGATACTGTGAGAATACTTCTTTAACTCTTGTGCGCCATTCAATTCATAGATGAATAGTTTAAGATGCCAAACCTACATTTTTGGGGACAGACATCACAAGGTGGATATAGAAATACCTCTCTTGTCAAATGATGCCTTTGTAGAAATGTTGCTGTTATATCAATTGATTGCAACATCCAGGATTGTCCAGAGCTGCTGTCAAAAATACCAAGCATAGACATTTTTTTTTACTTTTCGTTTTACCATCGTTATATTTTTCACATATTATCCGATGAGAAGATTGCATAGTTTGTTTTTCAAAGCGAACTACTTCAAATACATAATTACTCAGATTATTCAACTCTCTCTCGTCTTAGGATCAGTAGCGTGGTGGGAGGTTGATGGCTGCAGGGGCCAATCACTGATTTGGCCCCCCCCCCCGGATATGAGCGACAAAGTCGCGAAAAAATGCAGCTGGGGGTCTGGGGGGCGCTGGAAGCCTTTCAGTGGGGTACGGGGCGGAGCCCCGGAAAATTTTGCCATTTTAAGGCTTCCAGATGCCCCCGTTGATGCATTTTTTAGCACTAAAATGCATTACTTTATGTTAAAGAATTTCCTTTCTCTCGAGTTTTTGGGGGGCATTATGGAACACTTTTTCTCTTCCTCTTTGGTCCCATGCCATTCTCTGAAATGGAACAAAATTGTGTTTATTAAGGTCTTGATTTTAAATTTTCTTGGGTCTCCTACAAAGGGTGCGCCCCCTAAAACCCCATTTTGGCGCCCCCCCAGAAACCTTGGTTGGGGGGGCCTGGCCCCCCCCCCCCCTGCTACCACGCTACTGCTTAGGATCCACATATTTTGATCTGCGGTTAGCAGTATAGCATTTTTGAGATACGTAGTTTCTTTCAATCGCTAATATGATCCCAATTAATACACATATTAGTTCTTCATCCACACGAATATCAAGATATTCCTTACATTTTCAAGTCAAAAAAATAATTTCATATTGGTTTTAGTCTATTACTTACTTTAGTGCATTTTCCCATCTACCATCAGGCATATCTTCTTTCTGGAAATCAGTTTGATCTGGTGTAGAATCTATGATTGTAATCTTCTTCATGCATATTCAGAAGTTCTTTATCCCCAGCTTTACATTCTCATCTCTTTCTGCTATCCTTTCTTTTCATTAATTAACATAGATAAACATGATAACAATGGCGTACCAATGCAGTTTGTTCCTCTTTCTCAACCACCACTGCAGGACCTTTCCAAACGAACATTTTTTCTGTGATAATAAACTTTATCACTTTTATCATGCACCATATCTAAATAAGAATGCATCTTGAGTGCACTCCTAATATTTTCATTTGACTGCAATATAGTTCTCTCTGGCAAAGTTCCCACGTTATAACATATAATATCACTAGACGAATTCTCCATAGCTGAAAGTTCATCCTATAAGATTGACAGAAGGTTCCAATCAACCGGGACCTTCTTTTCTGCAATCATTTGGTTGAACAGCTGTGGCAGCCATGTAGAAGGGTCCCATAGTCAGGAGCGCCACACCTCGGTCGCAATGTCTTTAGAACTAGTTGCTTTGCCTTGCCACGTTGCTCGTAATGATAAAGAGATTTCAGCAGCTGTGATCGGGTGTACACCCCTTTGGACAGAGTTGACAGTGGGACTTGGCTCCAAGGGAAACTCCTTTGTCAAGATTTTCTTAAAATACTGGTGCCAGCAGTGGACGACCTTGTTTTTGTCAACGATCAGCCTGCCACACTCATAGTTCATGCCAGAGAATTGCTTGACATCATGCAATTTTTGGTGACGTGCCTTTAGGATGGAATAAAGATCATGTTTGCCTTTGCGTGTGTCCAACTTCGCATAGATCTTGCTGTAATGCCTTGCTTTGACGGATGCCATGCATTTCTTCACCTCACTTTTTGCTGCCCTGTATGCATGCCAATTTAACAGGGACTTGTCAGCAATAAATTGATGGTAGAATTTCTTCTTGACCCGCACTTTCTCTTTTACAGTTGGAGTCCATAACCATGGAATTTTGTCCATCCGATGGCGTCCAGTCTTTGTCGAACAAAGTTCAACCATTCTCAATTCTTTAATGGAAACTGTTGCCTCTCTCCACATATTCTCAACATTGGTGACTGGAGATAGTGTGATTCTTCCGACGATGTCACATTCTTTCTCCTTCCATCTCCACCACTTTACTCATGCTGGGCTGTTTTGAAATAGACGAGGCTGTTTTGGTGGCTAGAGGCACAGGGTGCAAATCACCGGCCGTTTCTGTGGCACCATTGTTTCGTATGGTATTACTTTGACATCAATGACGGCTCGTCAATCGTGTTGTCTAATTAAGATATAGTCGATTTATGACTCCGTTTTCCTGCTGTAGTAGGTGCACAAATGTTATTCGTGCTTGCAGAAACAGGTGTTGGCTATCACCAGATCGTGTGAATCAGCTAAATCGAGGATTGTGTGCCATCATCGTTGCAGATGCCGTACCTGAAACCTTCATGTGAACAATTTTTATTCGCAACAACATCAACGTGGCCGTTTAGATCTCAGTCAATTACCAGTATGGAGTCTTGTCGCACATCAGTGTAAGTAATGCTCAGAAAGCTTTTTTGACTCCCACGGGCCAGCCAGTCTGTGGTGCGTACACAGAGAAAAAGTGAACTGTGCATCTGTGCATCACAGCGCGATATTTTTCAGACACCATGATGCCGACTCTGCTTTTTGTTCTTGGGCCACAATTGTACAGGAGTTTGTAACCGTCACCAATGTCTCTAGCCTTGAACCCGCTCCAACATGTTTCCTGAACTGTGCACATGTCGACACATATCTTTTTGAGGTCATCAGCTTTTTCGTGGGACCGTGTGGTGAGGGTACCGACAATAATTGTCGCAAAATTAGATAAATAGAGTGGCTTTAGTGTGGCCAACGCCGCCCATGAACATTTGTCACGGTGGCCGGGCAGAGTCATCGTGTGTTGCCTGTGAGTGATGTTCCTAGCATGTAACGTTTTTCATAGATACTTATCCATGATGATACGACATGATACCTTGCTCTGGCCGATGCGTTACCAGAAAAAGTCGATAATAATTACGCCAAAAAGACGCTTATAGCTATAAAATTTATTTAAGATTAAATAAGCCCGAACGTTCTAATTTTTAAAAAATAATGTGTCCAGTTCATCCGTTATGTTCTGGATCCGATTTTTCAGACCAATTTTATGAGGTTGTAGGTCCCTAACACAATCTCTTGCACGTCCTGATAAAATAAAAATGCTGGACTTGAATTTATTTTAGTTCCTGTACATCTGCTATATTGTTAGATCATTTTTCTATTAAATATTGCAATATTCGTCTTCTAAAGTTGGTGGTGATATAACAACTTGTTGAGATCATCTTGAAATGGAATATGAGTAGCAATGTGTAGAACACAATACAATATTAAATATCACACAACTGGGTCTCAATCTGATACTAATTGTCTACATGTCATTTAATATCAGCAAAACTACTTTCGTCTTGTGAGTGAAGAGTTTAATCTGGATAAACCAATCTTTAAATACCCAGAAATGACTAAAGAATTATAACATATAATCCGAATGATTCAAGTAAAATAACTTATAATTCACAGACTAGATTCTTGAATGTTATTTCCTTTGTATTGAGATATAAAAGTGTTATTCCTTTGTGATAACATTTTAGAGTTGTTTATTGTTGTTGTTGTTGTTGGTTATTGACTGGGAAAACAAAGATAGCGGTTTGGACAAACGGACGTGTGTCCATGACTGGATTTATGTAACGAGTAAACTAACATTGAGCACTAGTATAAAAACTAGCCTAGGAATAGGAAAACTCTGAAACAAAACCAGTTCTAATCCGCTCATTCCAGCATTGCTTCCAGTCTTCTTGGATGTCTTCCTACTACTGGACTTAAGCAATGTCGAGTTTGGAGAAGTGCAGTTAGAGATAGTGTTATCCTTGCTTCACTAAAATCTTCTCATCATGCATGCACCCTCAAAGGGGTATCTATTGCCTCAAGAGACAGAAAGATGCCAACGCACCAACTTTACACAGTGCACATATATTATCCTTTGAACTGAGACATGATGTTCAAATGAAGGAAGCTGATTTTAGGAAGTAATCCAGAAAATGAAAATTTAATACAGGTCAAAGTGCACGGTCACTTTGATCACAGGCAATAGTGATAATTGATTAGTAAATAATCCAATTATTTTTCACAGGTAATCAACCATATCCTTTTTACTCTTTAAAAGCTAAAACGTCAAATTAAAAAGGTCTAAATTAGAAATTTAAATTTTATTCATATTTCGTATTTGTATTTTGTCATTTTAAGTTCAACTTTTTAATTTGAAGTTGAGTTTTTAAATCTGAAGATTAGCTTAATTATTTGAGGTTAAGATTTTTAATTTGAATTTGAACATTTTTTATTTGATGCTGAGATTTTTTAAATTTGAAGTTCACTAGTTTAATTCGAAATTGTAATTAATAACATTTAAATTCAGCTTTTCTCAAATTCTAATTTAGTTATTTTTGTTTTAATTAGAACTTTTTAAATTTAAAGTTGATCTTTTTTATTTAAAGTACTAGCGGAACCCGTCGCCCGGCGTTGCACGGGAGAAAGTACTACCTATTGCCCCACGTCGAATAAAAAAAGGAAACGGCCTATTGTTTCTCCCCCATCTACCGTGTTGTCGAATGTTTTAAATTTAAAAAAAAAATGAAAAAAAGTGGTAGAGTAGACAGGGATCGAACGCTAAAACTGACGATCATTAAACCTGCCTTGTTCACGACTGTGCAACGGTCTCGGGTTAAAAATACATGTGAAAATGGGCCAATTAATTTTAGCTTAATTGTTGGCATAAATAAGAACCGGTGTTTCGTGAGAATTAAACTGTGTGTATTAGTTCCCGGTGTCGATGAGTAGAGTGACAGTACAGAATTGTTAGGGAGGAAAGTTTTTGCTACCACCTATATGGAGTTGGTTTTTCGGAGAGACGTTGATGGTGGGCCAAATGTAATATTTAGTGTTAGGTAGAAAAACTAATAACAAATTTACTAAAACACGCTCGAGTGAATAAGTGTAGTATAGTGGTGAGTTTAGTAGCCTGTGATGCATGTAGCTATTTTCCTATACTCCGAGAATGTACAGGGGAAAAATCGTCTCTACTTTATATATTAGACAACGTTTTTAATTTGAGAGTAAAAAGTTGTATAATAGTTTTTGACTCTGAACACTTTCTAAAGATATTGGAGTGAAAAGAATTTGCATTAGAACATCAATTAAGCTAAAAGCAAGAAGCCTCTTTTGAAAAAGTCTTATTAATCAAAAGTTGTTTATTATCCTCATTCAAGGTCGTACATGATCTTCAAAGACAATGGAATATATCTTTTACTTATCCATTAAATCATGAAACGAATTGTAATCTCTTTCGATTCCTGCAATTTAACTTTCCGTTGGTTTGGCAACTGGGAATATTTTGGTTACTGCCATGAAACCCATTGGAGTGTAATCCGATAAATACTGGATTAGGATATTTAAAGAGTTGCCACGCACAATTGCAACGTTTACTTAACCGTTTCCACAAGGGGATACAAGAGGTAAGGAATCTTAAGATTGGCTGAATTCTTCTTCTTCTTCTTCTTCTTCTTCTTCTTCCACATGGCCATTCTTTATATTTATTTCAGGATTAAGCTATTCCTATCTAATTCCATTTACAGGATTTGAGAAATGGGAATGATGAAGTGGACTCAGCATGCAGTGTTTGAATTCTGTTGAAACTATTGCACCATTTTCACTAGAATATATTAGCAACTTATACAGTGCAGAATTCTAAAACAACCAGAGAAACTAATGACAAATTCTGAATGAAGAAAGAAAAATCGTAACTGACTGATTCATACGAATTTTCCATAGTCAGACACTCTTAGACTCGAGTTTCTCTCTTGTTTCGGCTCTTCAGTAGGATACATCCTTACCCAGAATTTGAAATACAAGTCAACTTTATAGGAAACAGCAACTCTGCCACTGATCCATCACACCACATACAAGGAAGCTGAACAACTAACACAGTGAACAACTGATTGATGGAAGGGTCCTGCTCTTCTGAACAAAGACTGCTGTCACCCAACAAACAATTACTAATCAAAGCCAATGGCTCACAGTGCTATTCGATGACAACATCCTCTGTTAAGAAGAGCAGGTACCTTCCATCAATCAGTTGTTCACTGTGATTTACATATGTTGCAGTAGTTGGTCAGCTTTCTTGTATCTGTTGCAGGTGTTTCGTGGCAGATATAGATTATTTAAAAAATAATTTTAAAATGGTTTTCCTTACATAATATTTTTATCATAGAACTTAAATTCTTCATAAACTGATCATTCTTTTATTCTATCAAGGAAACTCTGAAAAGATGCATTCCTAAAAACATTACGCTGACATTTACAATTTTGTTCAAGCAAATAAATTATACATCGATTATTCCCTCTAAGTTTTAGAAACTTTAAAAACGAAAAAAAAGCATTTATTTGTATTTTTTGGGGATTTTTATTTCCTTGCCTAAATTTGTTAATGTGTGATTTCGCAGTTCTTACATTTGATTAATAGTTTCAAATGAAGTCGAACTTCATTATAAGATTTCTTTATTCATCTTTTCGTTTTTCTTTCTTTTATGTGGAGAAGTTTGAAACTTTTCTTAGTGTGCGATGAAACGGGAATTTAAAATTATTTTCAGTGAACAAATAAGAACGGATTCATTATTAAGATGCGTCTATTCAAAGATGAAAATAATGCTATTTCAAACCTATGTGTGACAGACAAACAAACATGCTATTTCAAACCTATGTGTGTCAGACAAACAAATATACTATTTCAAACCTATGTGTGGCAGATGCACAAATATGCTATTTCAAACCTATGTGTGTCAGACAAACAAATATGCTATTTCAAACCTATGTGTGGCAGATGCACAAATATGCTATTTCAAACCTATGTGTGACAGACAAACTAATATGCTATTTCAAACCTATTTTTGTCAGACAAACAAATATGCTATTTCAAACCTATGTGTGACAGACAAACAAAAATGCTACAACAAACTTACGAATGATGGACGACGGACAGCCAGAGCCTTTTCTCAAACAATGCGTTGACGTATCTAAAATGCTACTTCAAATTTGAACGTGACAGACAAACAAAAATATTAGAGAGCAACATACAGGCCAAAGGACAGAACTTTGTATAGATATGCATTGGCATTTCTAAAAACTGTATTTCACACTTAAGCATGACAGATTGACCATCTGACCTACGAGGTGACAAGACTGCTTAGAGACATGGGTTTTCTCATCTAAAATGCTATTTCAAGCTTTAGCGTGACAGACCGACAAAAATGCTCCCCCAAAACTTAAGCATGACAAATAGATCAATTGATTGACGGTCAGGGCCTTTTATTGAGTTACAGATGTTACAGACCGACATACCGACAAATGGACAGAGTTTCGTATCGAGATACATTGACGCATCTAAAAATTGTATTTCATATTTAAGCGTGACAGATTATTAGTGTGACCTACTGGGGAATAAGGACCCTTATAGACATGTATTGAAGCATCTAAATGCTATTTCAAACTTGACAGGTTGACAGACAAAAATATATTTAGCTGCATTCTATCATCTAAATATAATACCGTCTGCAAAACTCCAGCCCCTGTCACACCACCATAGCATTTCATCCCTGTGCTTGTTTTACAAGTACTTTCATGGAATGTGCTCTGATGAACTTACTGCACGTATACCCTCTCAACGTAAATACCCCAACCCCACCCGAATAGCAGCAAAATTCCACCCCTTCACTGTAGAGGTCCCTAGATGCCGGAAGATTTTCTACTCTAATCACTTCTTTCCTCAGATAGCTTGTCTTTGGAATCCCCTCCCTGCTCCCTGTTTCCCGACCGCATAAACATGTAGAAATTTAAATGTAATGTGAACAAACATCTCTCTGCCAACTCCCCACCGAGATTGTCCCTTATAAATCTAGCCTATATCATAGTAGCCCCTTACGCTTCAGTGACAGTATGTTTTTTGGGGGGGAGGGGGGTGATCAACTTTTTTTTTTTAATCAGTCTATTCAATCTGGGCGTTTAGTGATAAAAATTCTGTAGTGTAACAGCCTAATGGACCGACAAACGGACAGTGCATGTTGTAGAGATGTATGGACACACATAAAAACATCTCCAAAATGATGACAAAACAAAGCCGAAGTAATAAAACACTTATGCATTTACACTGCCATAGTAATTATAAGCTTCCATACATAAGTTCCTATTACATCAAAATTTACTTAATTTCATAAATTTCTACAACGAAATTGCTTAATTTCACCAAATTAACCACTTACTTTCGATTGTGGCACCTTCTTATTTGGCAGTTGGCGGAAATGTAATGATTTTCTTCTGTTAATGATCAGAGGGAAAATCTATGGAAGAATGAAATTCTTTCTTTTTACATTCCATTCTTGAGGAAATGCTGCTCAAATTTGGCCACTTAAATTCTTGGCAAATGGCCAGGGTCGAATAATAAATCAAATTCGTGATCATTTCATTTTCTCTTCATTTTTTTCTCTCTTTTGATTCCAGTTTCTTTTTTTCTCTTTCTACCAATTTAACTTAACATATTTTCTCTTTTCTTTCATTTTTTTCTCATCTTATTGAAAATCTCTTTATTATTTTTTTTTATAGAAGTCGCTCCAGACAAGGCATGACACCACTTGATGTAAGAAGCTAATAAGAACGAAAGATGATTAATGCAAAGACAGGAGAAGCCTATTGACCGTAGTCTTGAAAAGACCAAGAGTATAGATAGGAGGAAAACAGTCAGCAGGAAGAGAGTTCCACAGGCCTGCAGTTTTGGTAAAAAAGCTACTGGAATCGGGAGATGTATTATAACGACAGAGGGGATGGCAAACAGCTTAATGGCCTGAAAGTGTTTCTATTTTCAAACTGCAAGTACCAAATATGTGATGCGACTTGCGTCGACATTTTTGCACCCTCATCAATAACGGAATCCGCAACAACTCTGAACATGTAACAGCGTCAGTGGAGGACGTCATGTGATCAAAATACACCGGTCTTTTCAACAGAATTTTTTTAATAGAAATCGCTCCAGACAAGGCATGAAGCTACTTGATGTAAAGAACTTATAAGAACGAAAGATGATTAATGCAAAAACAGGAGATGCCTTCTGGCCTTAGTTTTGAAAAGACCAAGGCTATTGGTAGGAGGAAAACAGTCAGTAGGAAGAGACTTCCACAAGCCTGCAGTTCTTGGAAAGAAGCTACTAGAATAGGAAGATGTATTATAACGAGGTATCTGAACAGCGAATTGATAAAGACCATTAGACTAACTAATCAAACGATTCCTCGTGTTGCTGGCCTCTGGAACTCCCTCCCTGCCCCCTGTTTCCCCGACAGTACCGACATGCAGAAATTTAAAACTAATGTAAACAGACATCTCGCTGCGCAGATCCCAATTTAGGCTGACCCCCCCCCAACCTTCTCCCCTTTTCTTTTTACTCAGTAGCCCCTTACGTCTACAGTGGTGGCCTGCCTTGTTTGGGGTGAACTATGTTAAAAAAAAGGAAAAAAAAGAAGGAAGTAATGTACTAATACAGTTTTTACACACAAAAATACAAAACAAACTCAATGGGAGAGAGAAAAAAATCATTTATTTAACCCCAAAACAAATTTAGTTATAGTTTAATAATTATTTGGTCTATTTTTTTAACGCGTTGTAGGTTCAGTTGGTATATTACAAAACAAGACATCATGTTATGCCTCTACAATAGAACGGGTCGTTGTCTATCAGCGCAAAAACTTTTGATGAGTTTAAAACGATACTATAATAATGTTGGAGATTATCTCCTTTCTTTTAGAATTCTTTAGTTTAGAGATTATTATTTATGTGTAAGTATGAAATGAATAAACCGTCATAAGCTATATCTTATATTATTATTGAAGACATCTCAAAATGATTTTTCATTTGCTCAAAATTCATCATTTATTAGCGTCTCAGAACGCACTGCAATTATTTGTAAAACAGGTTTGTTTTTTGCCATGCCAGTTCTTCACTTCCTCTCTGAAAGATGTAATATATTATACAAGAACACAATTTTATCTTCCCTATAAAAAAGAACATTCACATTTCTTTATTCTTTGCCTTTGTTATTAAGACTATTAAGAACAATTACCAATTCTACTGCACATTTCGGAAATTAATAACGACAAAATTCTAAACGTTGTCTTTGATCTTCTTAGATGACAATATCGGTAATACAGTTTGGAATAATTCTTCAGATTGCTGAAGGATTCTTTTGTGGCAGTTCACAAGAGAATAAAAACTAATTCTTTATAGTAAGAAAAAATCCATACTTCTGTTTGACCCAGGAAAATGCCAATTTTTAATCCAGTTTGTTTGTAAAAGAACATAGAAAAAAAATACATCAAGACTAATCCTCGACTGATGATTTGAGTATTGATTTACTCCTCTCCAGATGTAAGACCTCTACCAGTATGAGGTGCAGTATCCATCGGAACAAATACTACACTTTGATCTTAGCCAAAACCAAATCTAAAGTACTTGCCAAAAATATGGAGCAAGAAGCATATAGAACTTATATATATACCAATTTAATTGGACTATGAAATGGATTATTCAGAAAATTGAAAAGATAAATAAAATGACTCATGAAACAATAAAAACTCTGTGTGATTTAATAAGATTTCATTAATGTATATATATATATATATATATATATATATATATATATATATATATATATATATATATATATATAATAATAATAATAATAATAGTAATAATCCAGGTAAAAAATATCCACAGGGTGGTAATCCAGAGAATTTTAACCGGGTTTATAAAAAGTGCTCAATATCAAAATAGAGCTTTATATATGATAATTTTATTTATTTACACAGACATGTACAAAATCTGCAACACTGGCATGTCGATGTTATCGATCAACAGTTACTATAAACTGAGATCTCATCAGGCAGAGTTAGAATCCGATCTTAACCTCAGATCATATTTGGAAAGAACCCAAATTCTCTCCAAATATGATCCGAGGTTAAGATCGGATTCTAACTCTGCCTGATGAGATCTCAGTTTATAGTAACTGTTGATCGATAACATCGACATGCCAGTGTTGCAGATTTTGTACATGTCTGTGTAAATAAAAAAAAATATCATATATATATATATATATATATTTTAAATGTTTACATAATGTATACTTATAAAGCTCTACCTTGTATTGAGCACTTTTGAAAACATTTCATATATATATATATATATATATATATATATATATATATACTAGAAGAATACTCGTCCCATGTTGGATAAAATTAATCACCGCACAGATCAGTTTTGCACCGCTTTTATGTCCCCTTGCAAAGAAATATAGATATATAAATCGTCTTTTACTCAAAATCAAGATATAATGATACTAAACCATTGCAATACTTATTCCAATTTTGATCAAACTCTTTTCCATGATTTTGATTCGAGAAAATGTCTAAAATTTAAGGCTTAAGCTTAAGGGGTCTCAAGAAGAAATTGAAATCCAGGGGATCATGCTTAATTGATGTCTAATGACTATGAATAGAATTTAATGCAAATCTGAAATATTTCAATTTTCAAATCGAAGGTTCTGCTCATATTACGCTCCCTAAAAACCATTTAAAAGAAACTGGAATTTTGGAATAATCTAATACGGATTGTTAAAATTTCACAATAATTGGAGGTATTTGAATTTTTACAAAAGGTTCCCACCTTCCTTTTATCCCTTTTGCACAAAACTAAATTAAACTAAATATAGTCCACATTAGCCTAGCAGCTGTGTTTAAAAATTCATAATGATCGGTTTATTATTTTAGGAGTGAATCATATACCTACAAATATATAAACATATACACATATCTAACTTGGTAAAAATGATTTAATATTATTTACTTAAAATTAATATTCTTATAAGCCCCTGGTCGGGGAAGTTAAAAATAGACTGACACGTAGCTATAAGGCATATTCCGACAACGTTCGTAGAATCTTTAGTCAGTCTTTCTAGATATGCCGCCCTAAATAAAACTTAAATTCCCATCTTGAATGTGGTAATGTCTCGTGGCCTAATGGTTATGGCGCTTGCTTGCGGAGTCTAGGTTGGCTGGGTTTGAACCATGCGACCATCTGAGATTATCATCCCTACACTGATGAGAGCGTACGTAATATTATTTACTCACAATTATTATTGATATATTTTGATATTAAAAGCCCATCTTTCTATTTAAAAAGTAAAAATAACTTACTAATATTTCTATGTACAGGATGATCTCCTAAACTAATGAACAGATCATTATGAATTTTAGAATATATATTCTAGGCAATACGATAAGTAATATGAGCATATTATTGTTTTTGTAAATTTTAACATTTAGAGTTGCATATATATAAAGTTAGATAATATATTTCATTATACAGGATAATCTCCTAAACTAATGAACCGATCATTATGAATTTTGGAATATTTATTCTCTGCAACCCGGTGAGTAACGTGGGCACATTATCTTTTTGTAAACTTTATCATTAAGAGTTGCGCCCACCCCAAAACTCGCCCCTCGCCAACAAGAAACTTTTTAAATAAGTTATATCCAAAAATTTAATAAAGAAAAGAATTGCTCTACATCAAATTTTGAGTTATGTTAAGTAATACATTTTTTAAAGGATTGGTGCGTGCGTGAACGTCAATAATATGTATGTAATTAGTAAAATCCTTAACTATAGAACTTAACATTATGAATTATGGAATAATTATTCTAGGCAACGTGAGCACATTATTTTTTTGTTGTTGTAAACTTTACCATTTAGAAACCATACCATAGCCCTAAAAGAAAGAAACATATGAGGATATAAAATTAATGCTATATTTATTGCTTATCCCAGCCCTGGAACGGGTATTCTACTAGTATATATATATACAATTGTACGCTAAATTCCAGTGACCAAGTCTTCATTCATTTTTTCTTTCCAAAATCTAAAACCATTGGTGCATTTTACAATCGTTTCACACACATATAAACAACCAGAAACAGACATGTATTTCCACGATCCTTCATCTATGCAGCACATCAGAAGTGCAGAGATAGTTTTCAGAAAAAGATTTGAAGCAAAAACACACAAAAAACACTAAATAACCAATTTACATTGAACCATGTTCCTTTGAGGATGCGAGAAATTGTTTCCTCTTTGTAAGGCAGCCATTTTGCTTTTATAATGCAGGTTTGTGAAAAGTACATATAATATTACTTACATGGCATGTCGGATTAGTTAATAATTCAAGTATTTCGAACGAAGAGATAAGAAAGTTAGGAACTGGAAATGTACAAAAAAAAGATTTAAAGTTATTGATTTAAAAACCTATCAGTACTTATAATATTACATACGTGATATGTTGCAGCAGCTAATATTTAATGAAGTGTATTAATAAAATTATTTATTAGGTACATAAATAAATAAGATAAACTTAAATATAGTACTAAAGTAAAGTTAAAAAGGAGAAAAATTTAATTTCAAACATACGTATACAAAAAGATACTGACTAGAAACGTGCTAAATTAAAACTTAATAAAGTTATTAATATATATAAGCTACCTCACCATAGTATTACTGGAAAAAATATTAATGCAACTCAGGGATTAATTCATATATATATATATATATATATATATATATATATATATATATATATATATATATATTCGCGAAACAGCTTTTCATGGTAAACAACTGATGATCCCTTAAATAATGTTAGAAGCAAACTAATATAATAACTGTAAAAACTAAATTGACTTACATGAGTGATTTTCCACTGAACGACTTGGGACTTTAGGTTTTTGTTTTTTTTGTTTTTTTTAGTAGTATTAATGGGTGAGAAGAAACTTCTGAGACTATATATATATATATATATATATATATATATATATATATATTTATATATATAGTAATTTATGAAAATATATTTATGGCAATTAAGCTACACAGAGGCTCCGGCGTTTCATCCCCGGGAAAATATGGAAATACAAGGAAATACAAGAAACCATGTGTTAAAATAAATTCACCCATTATATTGATACAACAAAGAAACAGGATATAGGTTAATCTATAGAAAACAGAACAATATAACAGGATATAGGAAGTAACACTAACCACACCTTTGTTCGTGGGAAGCCCAACAATTGGCTGAGAAAACAACAAAGAATAACTAGCTAGCCGTGTATATAAAAACACCCGGCAAAAATAACTCCATGCATTTTGTCCTGAAGATTCCCCCGGGGATGAAACGCGGGAGCTTCTGTGTAGCTTAATTGCCATAAATATATTTTCATAGATTAATACCTAGCTCTACTTACGTATCGAGCACTGTTGAAGTAAATACTGAAAATTGATACATAAAAAATTATATCTCCTTATAAAATTTTATGTGGATACATGAAATAGTAATATATATATATATATATATATATATATATATATATATATATATATATATATATATATATATATATGATGGACTCTCCCGTCGATTTCGACGTATGAGTGCCCCGCCTGGGGCTGACCGCGCGTGAATTTATAATTGCAAGGGTTGTGCAATCCCCAACAACCGCTCTCCTGAGTCAGCATTGCTTGATTCCAATGGCAAGTAGTAGTACAAGACGACTGGAAACAATGCCGAGATAAGCAGAGAGCACATACAGCACCTGGTATTCCTAAATGGTCACCCATTTAGTACTGGCTAGGCTCGACGCCGCTTAACTTCGGTGATCTAACGGGAACCGGTGTGTCAACGTGATTGTGCCGTATATATATATATATATATAATATTTAAATGTTGACTTAAATAACGATAATTGAATTATCATTTGATAATAATAATAATCTATCGTGATAATATAAAGCTCAATATATTGAATAGAGCAATAATATATATATATATATATATATATATATATATATATATATATATATATATATATATATATATCAGGTTTAAAGTTAAGATTAAAAAATAAATAAATACTGATGTTCCAAATTACAAAACAAAAAAAAACTATCTTCTTATTTAAAAATATTACCAAAGAATATTATGTAGAGGAAGTAAGAAACAAGAGTCATATGTGCTTGATTGAATTGAATTAGTAGAGTCTTTAGTTTAAAAAGTTATTTCAAGGTTCTATAAAGGTATTTATCTGGAAGTGATTTCTAGATGAGTGACTTTTATGTTTATTAGGCTACCCGATAATGGAATTAAATTAAATAAATTAAATCGGCGACACCACAAAAAAAAAACTCAGTCTCCACTGTTCAGTGTCCACTGTTCACAGTTCACTGCTCACTGCTCATAGTTCACTGCTCACAGTTCACTGCTCACTGCTCATAGTTCACTGCTCACAGTTCACTGCTCACTGCTCACAGTTCACTGCTCACTGTTCACTGCTCACTGCTCAGAATTCACTGCTCACTGCTCACAGTTCACTGCTCACACTTCACAGTTCGCTGCTCACAGTTCACTGCTCACTGCTCACTGCTCACAGTTCACTGCTTGCAGTTCACTGCTCACTGCTCACAGTTCACTGCTCACTGCTCACAGTTCACTGCTCACTGTTCACTGCTCACTGCTCACTGTTCACTGCTCACTGCTCACTGTTCACTGCTCACAGTTCACTGCTCACAGTTCACTGCTCACTGCTCACAGTTCACTGCTCACTGCTCACTGCTCACTGCTCACAGTTCACTGCGCACAGTTCACTGCTCACTGCTCACAGTTCACTGCTCACTGTTCACTGCTCACTGCTCACTGCTCACAGTTCACTGCTCACTGTTCACTGCTTACTGTTCACTGCTCACTGTTCACTATTCACTGCTCACTGCTTATTGTTCACTGCTCACTGCTCACAGTTCACTGCCCACTGCTCACAGTTCACTGCTCACTGTTCACTGCTTACTGTTTACTGCTCACTGCTCACAGTTCACTGCTTACTGTTCACTGCTCACTGTTCACTGCTCACTGTTCCCTGCTCACTGCTCACAGTACACTGCTCACTGTTCACTGCTCACAGTTCACTGCTCACTGTTCACTGCTTACTGTTCACTGCTCACTGTTCACTACTAACTGTTCACTACTAACTGCTCACAGTTCACTGCTCACTGTTCACTGCTTACTGTTCACTCTCTGCTGACCAAAAATCAAGTGACAATTTAGCTGCTAGTGTCATCTCATTTAACAGATATTGTCAACAAGGCAAATTATCATAGTATCTTAAACCACACGCCCCCATGATCATCAATATCATTTCACATCACATAATCCCGTGTCTAAATCGGCACATTACGTTCTCTCAGCAGTTTTTGCATTGCAACCACCTCAACTTCATTGTTCTTATGTTCGGCGCTTACATCTCCATTGTTTACATGGAGCATGCATGCGCCTTAAATCTAAAATATGCCACAGCATTCCATCAATGCTCAAGTTCTTAAGGGATTGTACTCCAGTAATTACTTCGATTCACACCGAAATAGCTTGTAATCCGGTAATGGAATTAAATTAACTTTCCTTCGGCGACATTGCAACGAAAAATCTCAATCTCCACTGTTCACTGTCCACTGCTCTCTGTTTACTGTCCACTGCTGACCAAAAATCTACTGATATCTTGGCTATTAGTACCATCTCACTTAACAGATGTTGTCACCAAGGCAAATTATTACACAGTATCTTAAACCATATAGAGAAGTTTAAGGTCATTTTTAATGCTCATGTTCCGATATCCTAACAATAACATTTATTCTTTAATTTTTATTAATTTTTAACCCGAGCTATGTTTAACTTATTCAAATTTGGGATTACTATAAACAATCAGAATTTATTAATTTATAAAGATAGTTATCAACTAGTCCAGATGTTATGTACACATGAATTCCCTAGGGGACGTATAGTTTAGCCAAATAAATCAATTATTTAAAAATGCCTTTATTTTACTATTAAGCCTATTCATTTACCAATGAAGATGAAAAAAAAAACAACTGAAAAACCGCCCGGAAGCAACAGAAGAAACCTCCACCACACTAAAATGCTGTTAATACGTCTATTGATTACCATTCCCAGTTAAAAACAATCCACAAAAATATCTGTAAACATGCTAGTATTAGATTTTTTCTAACAATAAGAACTATTCAAAATTCTTTTGTATTTTACTGTCCATTGTCATGGAAGATAATTAATTAAGATCCATTAATTCAAAAGGCTATACAGGTACGAGTTAACTATCAACCTATTCATATGTATTAATAATAGGCCAACTTATGACTTCCTCATGATATATTTTTAACCAAATATATTTACTATTTTTATTATTTACTAGACCACCCGTGACCCGTTGGGTCAGTTTGTTATATTAGCTATGAAATTCATGTATGAGCGTGACACTTGTGGCATAAAGAAAATAGGTTTTTTTTACATAACAGAAGCATTTCTATGAAAGTATATTAAAATGAAAAAAGAATATAGATAGATTTCTATGAGTCGTTCTGTTTATTATAATTGTTTTTTTTTTAAATTACAGTTACTGAATTATAAGTGGTTGGCCATACTTATAGGTAAATATGCACTGAACAGGTACCATAATACTTATTATAGTTAAATTTAAATTTTGATATATCATCTTTTAAATGAAATTGTTAGTTGAAAGTACAGAATAATAAAAAAACACTCTCCACATGTTAATAATGGCTTTTTAAATAGAAAATGAAAATAAAATGTAACTTTTTTCATTTAATTTAAGCAAACATTCAGTACCCATTGTGTAAAATATTTAATTTGTATGTTAATAATAAGGTCAATAAAATTAAGACAATTCTTTTCTATTTACATTTTTTGTACAATTAAAGTTTTTTAAAGAAAACTTTTGTTATCCTTTCGCTTAATTGAGACTTCTTATCAGGTTCTAACTCTCTTATATCCAGATTATTTATATTAATCCATTTATTTTATTGAATATGTATCACTGAAAAGCACGGGTGCTTAAGCACTTATTGTACAGCAAATAAATCTTGTATTTATATGCTAATAATAAGGTCACTAAAACTAAGACAATACTTTTCTATTTACAACATTTTTTGTACAATTTGAGTGTTTTAAAAAAACTTTTATGTTTTCCTTTCGCTTAACTCTACTGAGTGCAACATATAGTTGACCATGTTGAAAGACAGGTTTGTCTAGATTTGAGAAAGGAAGGGGGTACAGCAGGCTTTCTCGCGTACGTAACGAAAACAGAGGGAGTAGGAATGGTGAAATCTATGAGAGGGAAAGTGGGAGGTGGTTTCGTTCACCGACCGCTAGTATGGCTGATATTAATAATGAGTGTTGTTTTTTTGTTTGTTTGTTTTTGTTTTTTAAAAGGGAGGAGTTTTTTTGAAACTGCGACAGACTTTACGAAGTCCTCCCGTTGAATGTTTTTAGCCGTGAAGAAAACAAAAAAACTATTTGATGAAATTAAATGAAATTGTTTATATTAAAAGCGATATAAAAATTTCCAGAATTAAAAATTTCATGCGTTCGTTAATCATAATAGAGAATAACGGAATTGGAATAACAGATTGAAGACGATGCTATTTACACATGCGCAACCAAATGTTGAAAACCGGAAAGCTGAAAGCTGATTGCAAACATACAAGATCAATAGACTTTTAGTATTATATAGATTGAATTATTGATCTGATATATGTATACATCTGCACAGTTATCCATATGGTCTAATTATACGTGTATGTATTTGTTCAATGTACGTTTACACTATAGGTCTAAAATCGGAGAATATATATATATATATATATATATATATATATATATATATAGTTTCGCACAAATCATTTTGAAGGATTTCTTGTTTCCTATTATTTAAATTATCTTTTAACGTTATTATATTAGTCCAGGCAATATAGCACATTTTAGGGCCCAACTTGGAACAAATTGCAACAGAATTTTTTTCACCACCAGGCATTCCCATGAGGTGTCTAGAACATCATACTAAAAGTCCTAAGAAATCAACGTTGAGGAAATATGTCTAATTTGCATAAATCCAAGATGGCCGCCAATTTTCGATAATTTGCCATATCTCCGCATTTAGATGTCATAATTGAGTGATTTGAAGTGCTAAAATGGGGTTTTTGAACACAAGGATTTACGTGGAGTAGGTTACATTTTTATTGGATAAAGAATTTATAGCCAAAAATCCAATATGCTGGAAAGAATGTCTATTTTTAGAATGTATTTGCTCAACATTTTATTTTTTTCGGTACATTTTTTAACCTAGGGCCTACTGAAATGTAGGAAAACACAATTGTAGCTATAGATAAGTTTGTTATCATACTCATGAACAACAGTAAGCCTGTGTTTCAACAACAGATCATCAATATTAATTTCAAGAGTGTCAATTCCAGTTGTGCCACTTTGCGGTATCCGGCTTAAGCATCGTCGTCTACATCATCTGACAAATCTGGCACCTGTGAGTTAGAGCAACTTGTACCACGACATTCTCTACACACGGCAGTGCAATGGAGACCATATTTTTGGCATGTGCACCTCCTTGTTTTGCAGTTTTTCTTGCAGCTACAACAGATGACATCCAGTATCTCCGGTGGTGCTGCGGGCTGATCTGTCTGTATAGGCATGCACCTTCTGTCCACAAGGTGCCATCCCCAATCTTGTGGCTTCATGTTGACACATGTTCCTTTCCACTCCATTACCTGGTAATAGACACGGAGGCTATGGAATCTTGCAGCTGCTGATGTTGGGGGTAGAGCTTGTGGTTCCACGGAAGATGTGTTCTTGGAAATCTTGTCACAGAACCGTTTGTATCTTAAGCTGTCCAGTCCTTCCTTTTTGGTACCACCGTACAGTGATACCAGAGCTTTCTCTCCTGCAGCAGTTATGTCCTCCGGTGTTTGCCCTGATTTGTGGAACATCTCTGATTGCTCACGAAACAGGGAATCAGTCTTCACCTTCTTCACTGCCAAACCTTTTCCCAATCCAAACAGGCGACTAGTGGTATCGCAGCCAAGAATAGCATGGACAAAGAGCAGATGGTCGCAAATCTGAGGACCCAGCAACTCTTTCGACTGCTTTATGCACCACACCCTTCTCGATTTGGTGGCTTGCTTTGACTCTGATACCAGAAACAGTTCGTTTTCGGTCATATCAGCGTGATACAACAGGAGGACCAACAAATCTGTGTCGTCACCAATGAGAACCGTATCTCTTGTTCTGGCAGAGGCAAGGGCTGTTTGAACAATGAGGACATCAGCATCATGCTTTGCGTGTTCTGTGCTGCATCCAGCCCTTTCTAGTTTGTCGCTGAGAGAATGTATGAAGCGCTGTTTGTTTGCCTTGTTGTTCAGGAAGTCCTCCTTCTTGGATTGGATGATCATATCACCAGCAAAGCTTACGGTCAAACTAGAGCAGGTTCCTGTTCTTCTTTGTTGTGTGGCATCTTTAGTTGTGGGTTCATCTTTGTAGCCATCGAAAACAATGACAGCAGCTCCATATTTCTGTGTCACATATCTGACATAAATCTGACACACACTATTATATGTGGAACCTCTTGGCCAGGGAATCCGATGGAGTAGCGCGCCGCCATCAAGGACATATTGGACTTGGTCTACACTCGGCTCACGTTGTTCTTCATCTATAGACTTCCACAGAACATCAGCAAGGACTGCCTTATTGGCCTGCAAGGGAAGGGATGACGAGTCAAATAAGGCAGGAGGGTGGCTACAAAGTTCGAACTTGAATAACGTTGACAAGTCTTTGCACCGTTCACCTACAATTACCAGTCGCTGGAACACCAATTGTGGATCCACTACTACAGATTCCCCTCTGACTTTGACAGTTGATCTGGATGCAAGTGTCATTGCTTCATCGGCTTTTCGGAAGGTGAACTCTTCCACAGATTTCCCTGCCATGCTCACAAGAATCTTTTCTCCAATTTCTTTTGTTTGGTCAACATTGACTCCGTCCTGAGCGGCCATGCCATTAGCAATGTTGTGAAGTGAGGTATTCCCTTTGAATGGATCTCTTTCCTTCAGATAGCTGATAAGATCGAGGGTGTCCTTGACATCTCTGGCCTGTCTAGCCTTCGAAATATCTTTGTGTTGGTCGCTGGTTTCGTAGGAGACCCCGCTGAACTTCTGCATTGCATCGTTGATGTTTGCGCATGCTGGCATGGATAGGATCCACAGTAAGCGCTGAGTCTCTGTCATCCCTTTTCCTCGAGTTAGGCCCCCATGCGTCTTTATACTTCTCATCAAAACTTGTTCGATGATCAGATCTGTGGAGAGCCCTGCCCAGTATCTATCACTGCGCCGCACAACGTGGTATCCCTCTTGGAACTTCTTATACACATCCGGATGTGTATTTGGTAGTTCGGTCATCATTTGCAGGTAAACATATGCAGACTTTGTATACAGTCAGTGTCCAGAAGCGGCAAGGTAGGGAATCATATCGTGCACACATTGGAGGTGTAAGCTCCAGTTTCCTGTTCTTTCAGCTTTAATAAATTTCCGCAAGATGTCCACCATGTTGAGATACTGCAACCAGAGTTTTGCTGTTGGCATAGTCATAATTTCCTGGGTGTTGACCTCGATGCAGGAACTGCATCATGCCAGACCATGATGGCCTTGGAGAGTGGAGAAGTAATGATGTCTTCCACAGTATATCTAACTCTGATGTTGGATCCTCTTCTGTCGTGCGAACCAGTGGATTGTAGATGATAGGTTCCAATGCTGGAGGAATTTTGAAGTACTGAATGCTGATGCGACAAATGGCAGCAATCTCTTTAGCCGTCACATGGACTGTGGGGACAGCCTTGCTTGTTTTTGTTTCTGGTGTAACAGTAGCTATAATGCCCATTCCATGGAATGTCCCTGTGCCATCAATTGTTGCCACATTATGGTCCACATTATCGGCAATATACTCTATGTGGTGCTCTTCGGAATACCCAGGGATCTCAGTACCTTGTACAACAGCTGCACTCCGTTCATATTTCATGACCTCAGCATAGGAAGATGAAAACCCATGCCCGTGAAGCGTGTCCACCAAAAAACGTGACGCAAAATGGTGGTGCATCTGGATACAAAGGCCAAGCTGAAGAGGGGTTATTATTGCCCTTGGTCGTATGGCTTGCATTATGGCCTGCCCAATCGAAGCAAGTTTTACACCAACATTTTTGCCAGCAAACATAGTCCTAAGCAGTAATTGCAATGAGTTTGGAATGTAGCTAGCAGAATCAGCAATGTCGCCCGTGTCTGGATAGAAATCCTTTGGGGTTTCCATGGACTTTACATCACTGGCAATGAGTTTTGCAGCAGCTTCAATAATATTCAACTTGTCATCTTCAATATTTTCAGCTTTCTGTTGCTTGTGGAATGCATAGAGGATTGAGCTTGCTGTATCTCGCAATGTGACCACACATTCTTTGGTGCTCAGCACAGTCATTAAAACCCTCTCGCCAAAGTGCTCCTTTATTTTAGTTTTCATGTATTTAGCACTGTAAGGTTCATGCTCTGTGTTCTGAAGAAACTCTGACATTTTGAGAACAAGGTCATGTATGGTGGTTTTCTCCTCGTCATTTTCCTCTAAGAACTGAGCCACTTCCAGGAACGCTGACGTTCTCTCGTCTATCTCAGGCCTTCCGAGTTTGAGCCTCTTTGATTTGTCTCCAGTACTACTGGTGTCTAAAGAGTGCTTAGTAGGAATGTTTTTCCCTGTCCTAAAGTTGCTACTGCACTGCTGGTGATACATTGCATCCGCTGCGTGTAGGTCATTCACCGATGCTATTCTGCCTAATACTGTTGCAGACCATTCGTCATTTCTAGAATGACAAACCTGAAGGATACTCTTCTGAAAGTCTTCTGTCCTAACTGGGAAAACACCCAGTTCTCTTTGCTTCCTACCAGTTTTAGCTGACTGTCCACACAACAAGCAGTGTTCTTGAAAATTGAAGTGTAGTTCAGAACGGAGCTCACAGCGGGGTTTTGGTGGTTGTTGCTGCCTTGCTAGGTCACGTGCAATGTTTTCTGCTTTGCAATAGTTGCGGCGACATTCTACGTGTAGTGTCTCTCCTGGATTCACTACCAAATCGCTACCACGTTGACTACTTGCACGATTCACGCCATCGCTGCCTTTTGTTCGAAGAACAACTGTCGCCTTTCCGTCAGAGATTGATTCATTACAGATGTGACACTTCTCCATTGTCAATGTTTGCTGAATCTCAGATTAATTACCCTGGAATAGAAACAAAAATAATATATAAAGTTATAAAATAAATAGTTAAATATAAAAAGTTATAATATAAAGTTAGTCAAGAGTTAGTAAGTTATAATAAAGTTATAATATAAAGTTAGTCAAGAGTTAGTCACATGAGGCAGCAAAACAGTCACATTTCAGTTTGCCTATGTTTCAGATACCACGCATATTAACATTTTTCAATATTTTTTGGCCATATTGGATTTTTGGCTATAAATTCTTTATCCAATAAAAATGTAACCTATTCCACGTAAATCCTTGTGTTCAAAAACACCATTTTAGCACTTCAAATCACTCAATTATGACATCTAAATGCGGAGATGTGGCAAATTATCGAAAATTGGCGGCCATCTTGGATTTATGCAAATTAGACATATTTCCTCAACGTTGATTTCTTAGGACTTTTAGTATGATGTTCTAGACACCTCATGGGAATGCCTGGTGGTGAAAAAAATTCTGTTGCAATTTGTTCCAAGTCGAACCTTATTTTGCCTGGACTATATGGTAAGATTCCAGAGTGCATAGATTACATTTTCAAAACTTACCAGGAGTGCATTTATTTGCTTTACTTAGTATCAACCATTTTAATTCGAATTGTTTGTTATTTTAGCGTAATTCTATAATTTTACTTTTCATGTTTTTACAGTATTAATCATGTCATGCTCAAAAGCGTTCAGCATCGTAATAGCAGATGGGCTTTTATATGATTTTATTTCATAGAATTTAAAGAGTTAATACTATCTGCGGTTGTATTATAATCCGGGATTCAAGTTCATTGCTAATAGATTTTCCGATCTCTGCTCAATCTCTCCACCGGGATGATAATAGGAAACTTTCCAGCGAATTCTTTTCACGAATGAGTTTACGGCCTGAATCATATTCATTATGTATGAATTGGGCAACAATGACTTACTAAGCAAACCTAGTATAAAATTTAATACAATATACGAACCATTAATTATAAATAATAGATAAGGTTATAATATATATATATATATATATATATATATATATATATATATATATATATATATATATATATAGAGAGAGAGAGAGAGAGAGAGAGATGAAAAAAGATAAATAAAAAATGTAAGAATGACAAATCTATTTCATCTTCAGTTGTTCAATACAAGGTGTATTCAATAAAAGCATGTTTATTTTTCTTTCCTTAAGTCAGGCTTTTCAAAGATTGGAATCTTATCATCAGATAGATAAGTTTGCAGGGAAGTAGCTAAACTTCAAAATGTGAAGAATTATGTAGTAATAAAGTAGTGATATATAGTGATAGGTAGTAAAACTACATATTAAAAACAAGAATAGGTTTAAGGCTCCCAAAATTCATTCGAAACCACGGAACACAAATCAGGTTTTATTTCAAATTCCGACGCCTTAACCCACTCGGCCACTATGAACAACCTGATGAATCAGCGAGAGTTTAACCCCATTATTAGGCAGCTGTCGTCAACAGTGTACAACTAATGAAGGAACATGCATTAAAGCCACGCCGACGGCTGTGTTAATACTACTCACTACAGTGGCCAATATATATATATATATATATATATATATATATATATATATATATATATATATATATATTAGTACTTCATGTATCCACACAAAATATTATAAGGAGATATAATTTTTATGTGTCAGTTTTCAGTATCTACTTCAACAGTGCTCGATACGTAAGTAGAGCTAGGTAGTAAGCAATGAAAATATATATGGCAATCAAGCTACATTTATTAAAAATACAAACAAAAGAAAAAGAAATATAATCTACTATACTCCTCCCTATAACCAGATGCTAAAAACTAAACTAGGCAAAAAATTCCTAAATCTGATTGAAAAACACTTCCCCGTAATCAACCCTCTACATAAAATATTCAATAAAAATAATCTAAAACTATCCTACAGCTGCTGTGAAAACCTAGAAATGATAATTAAGGCACACAACAACAAAATACTAAAAGACAACAATAGAGAAGAAAAAATAAACAAAGTGGAAAATATAACAAAAATAACACTACGAAGAACAAAAATATAAACAATACTAATAGAAATAAACAAAACACTAATAATAACCATCCAAATAGAAACGAAAAAGTTAGCAATGAAGAGAAAAGATGTAACTGCATGAATCGTAAACTTTGTCCACTACAAAATAAATGCCTAACTGAAAGTGTTGTATACCAAGCAACGATATTTGCCAACGAAAGACCAAATAACAAGAAATACTACGTGGGTATGACATCCCTAGACTTTAAGACCAGATACTATGACCATAAAAGCACATTTAAAAACAAAGAACGTCGAACTAAAACAGCACTAGCTAACCATTATTGAGAGCTCAAAGAAAATGGACACTCACCAATAATTGAATGGAAAATAGTAAGACAGGCCAGTACATGTAGAAACTTAGACGACCCGTGTAGATTATGCCTGAATGAAAAATATGAAATCCTAAATTTTAAAGATCCCCGAAACTTATTAAACTCTAGAAGTGAAATAGCAAACAGCTGTTTACACAGAAATAAATTTACCTTAGGATGATATATAATAAATAAAATAAATAAATAAATAAAAATAAATAAATAAATAAAAAACTGAATTAGTTAAAATTTAAAACCTAAAATAGAAATACAAGAAACCACGTGTTAAAATAAATTCGCCCACTGTATTGACAAAACAAAGGAAACAGGATATAGGAAAATCCATTGTTAACAAAAAAATAGGAGCGTCACCAACAATGCCTTTGTTCGAGGGAAGCCCAACGATTGGCTGAGGGAACAACAAAGAATCTGATTGGTTAACTAGCAAGCCATGTATATAAAAACACCTGACAAAAATAACTCCATGCATTTAGCCTGACGATTCCCCCCGGGGATGAAACACGGGAGCCTCTGTGTAGCTTGATTGCCATATATATTTTCATTGCTTACTATATATATATATATATATATATATATATATATATATATATATATATATATATATATAATGAGAGAGAGAGACAGACAGACAATGTGTGGATTTATTACCAATAATGTGATCTCGCATGGACTATTACGTCTTATCCGGATTCACCATTGCCTGAACTTTAAAAGATTACATGTTTTGTTGCTATAATTATCAATAATCATTTATTGATATCTTTTGTAGATTGAATTTCTTATTTTTTATTATTTTTACTTTGATTTGATTTATTTGTTTCTGTCTTTCTGTTGTATTGTATCGTATTGATTGTCGATTTCAAAAGCTTCAGATTTGATCTTGTTTAGTCATAGCTAATTCGTTCACTCTCCTTTTCTCTGTTGGTGCATTCTTCTTCTTCTTTTTCTTCTTCTTTTTCTTCTTTTTCTTCTTGTCAGACTGTGACTTTCTTCTCAGTTCAACAGCAAAATTATTTTTTCAAGTGCCCCCTACCCCGTTTTCATATAGTTTAGCCATGTCCCATAACGCCAACATACTTCCTGCCTTGAAGCCACAAAGGTTACTTTAGTTGGCAAATTCAGTTTTCATTTTTAGTTCACTCAAGCATAAGGGAGGTATTTTTTGTTTTTTCTCTCACCTGCTCGAAGTCTTATCTGTTCATCACGCAATTCTTTCTTTAGAGTTTGTTTTTCTCCCTTTTCTCCATCTTGTTTGAGGAGGACACCATTCAGCATCCATGGGTAAGTGCCAACAATCAATTTTTTACTTCCATAGCAACCGCCATTGCCCGGGAGAAGCAATTTCCAACTTTAAAGGGAAATCTCTGCCCCTTTTGCTATTCGAGAAAAAAATCAAACATAGTTTATTTATAGTAATTAAATATAGAAAATCAATTTTATTAATATTTGAGAGAAACGAAAACGTTTCATGAAAGAAAAGCAACACTTCTTTCATAGCAGCAACAACGAAATGTTTTATTGAAATAGGGAGAAGTAAAAAGGCTGCTGCCGCTTAGTTGATGGATGTATCCTCGGCGAAGAAAGCATAACTAGATGTCGGTGACCGAAGCAGAGGAGAAGATGCGGCGATCCGTCTTTGCTGGTGCCAGGGAGCAGTCTGTCGATCGTCTGCAATTTCTAAAGGGGGTGAAGTTGTCATTTGGGGAACTAGTGATATCAATGCGCCCTGCAAGCTGATTGGTCAACATTTGGCCAAACCACCTCACAGGAACACTGATACGCATTAAAAACGAAAAATACAATTTATGACTGCTACACATTTACACACTTTTATGTTTGCTGTTCTAAATTTCATAAACGTATGTCCAGTAGTTTTGGAATCCATGGCAACATATATTTTCAAGGAGGAATTCTGCTTTCTTTGCATGAAACTAAATATAGCCCACATTACTTACATTTACTCATACAAGCAGTATTCTACTAATGAGTGATTAATTTCAGAGTTTTACCTCACACTGACAACACGGACACACACACATGCACACACACACACCCACATATATATATATAGTATTTTTATTTATGAAAACATTTTTCACTACATATGTGCATACATGTTTCAGCTGTGACTTCATTCAGGCCACAGCAAATATACTGAAAAGAAAAGTTCGTCTTTTCAGTATATTTGCTGTGGTCTGAATAAAGTCACAGCTGAAACATGTATGCACATATGTAGCCAAATATGTTTTTATAAATAAAGATTTATACTAAAATACAGCTCTACTTGTTATTGAGCACTATCCTATAAACACTGTTGCTTTATTTGATTAACATCTATGAACCAACAACCATACAGAGAATATATATATATATATATATATATATATATATATATATATATATATATATATATATATGATGAGAGCAATAAGCTTGAAATGCTAGTGTCTGTACGTATTAATAATTTAATATTTATATATAAATATTAAACTAAGTTCCTTTAGGAAATTAAAGTTGACCACTTTCGGGGATGTTAAAAATAGACTGTCAAAAAAGCTCTAATGCAAAGTTCCGAATATGTTCGTCGAACACTCTATACTAGTCTTCTATCTGTACCCACTTCTAGATCTTAATTTCCCTTAATTACGGGACGGTTTCTGTTGGCCGAGTGGATATGGCGACTGCTTGCAGATTCTAGGCTGACTCTGTGAACCGGGTTCGCACCTCCCGACCGTCTGAAATTGTTACTTTCCTGCACTGATGAGAGCAATAAGTTTTAAACGCTAGCGTCTGTAGGTATTAATAATTTAATATTTATTTATAAATATTATATATATATTAATATTATTCTTAAGAAATATTATTTCATATCAACGGATTTACATGTTTCGTCTGTATAAGACACATCAGTGTGGCTATATACAGCTGACCAGCCAAACGCGTAATTGTTGATCTCAGTCACTACTGACTGTTATGACGTCTTAATCAATTTGACTACCGATATAGCTGCAAAAATGAGAGCGAACTATATATCAATTTCAAAGATTGTTCAAAGAACTTTGCATTGCAGCTTGATAGAAACCTTATATTTTTCATCAGTGCTGCCACTTAACAGAGCAAATAATCATTATTTTAATAAATATCATTTTATATCGACAGACGTATATGTTTTCGTCTTCATAAAACTCATCAGTGTGGCTATATATATATATGAAATTAAAAATGGAATAGTGGAAGACCCATAAGCTCAACGTTTCGCCCGATGTGATGTGGGCTTTTTCAAGAGCGGACGAAAAATTGCTAAAAGTGACAACAGATGGGAAGGTAATATAATTGGGGAATATATATAGTGGTAGGGTTTAAATGGAGGGAAATATATGCAAATATGCAAAGTGTCAGAAATAAGTATACAAAATGTCAGCATATAATTATATATATATATATATATATATATATTTTTTTTTTTAAATATACGTATGTATGTATACATACACCTGCAATTTCAAATGTACATAGTAGTATAAAAAGGAAGGAGAAACTAAAGAGCAGATAGGGGCCGAAAGGAAAACCAGTTTAATTTCATCTTGTCGGATTGTTTTATCCTTTCATCTACCCATATATATATATATATATATATATATATATATATATATATATATATATATAAGATAGATAAATAGATAGATAAATATATGCACTTATCTAAATTTATATATGACAAGATACATAAAACAAACTTTTATTTATTTAGATATCAGCTGTACCCTCCTGGCGTTGCTCGGAAAAATCATTTAGTTAAGATCGCAATTTTGTTTATTAAATACACTTATTGAAAATTATTTTTGGCTACCGGTTAAAAATTAAAATCAAGTCACTGATCAATTTCCTTTTTCAGTCATAATTGAAAAAATGTTTCCATATTACTAGTTGTCCGAGCAGGACTACATTATTTTGTTAATAAACTGTAGTGATATATTCCACCAAGATTATACAACAATAACAAATTAAAATTGGCGCGTCAGAATCAAAGTTTGATATGCCAACTTTAATGCTATTTGGGTCCAACATTTTAAATCTGACAAGATAATGTTATATATTTGATATACCATAAAAATGTCATCTTTATTGAGTTTAAGTAATTGGTGTGAATGCACCCCCCCCCTGTATTATGATAAAAGTAAGGCCGATTCTGATCTTATCCAGTCTTCCATTTTTCGGGTGACTTAAGTCAACTTTACATAACTTATGACACTCACTGGATCATTGACCATTGGCATGACTATTTTTGGGTGTTGAAATTTATTTAGTAGTTTATAGAAAACAAACTGGCAAATATTTCATTTGGTTATGTTGTTGAGAAAACAATGACTTATTTAAAAAAACAAATATTTATTCATTGAGATCATATGGGACCCATTTATCGAGCTTTGTCACCTTACCAATTTACTTCAAGCGATTGGACATAGTTGAAATACTGACATCAAGGGCCTGAGATATTTCTCTGACACTTTGGCACGTGTTTTGTTCAAAAATAACTTATAAACGTTCATTGTTAAGAGTGAGCGGGCGTCCTCTACCTTCTTCATCATCGAGGCTCTCATTATTACTATAGAATTCTTGAAACCACATTTGTACTATCCGATCATGTGCGGACATTTCTCCCCATGCTCTGTTGATATTGGTATTAGAACCGAGTTTGAACTCATGTCTTCTGTTTTCATCTTTTTTATTAAGGTCTTAATAAGGTCTTATTATTGTTTTAAGGTCTTATCAAGGTTTTACCTATATGCTTCGACATTGTGTTCAGAAAGAAGTTATTGGGATTTTATTAAAGCGTACACATCAATTCCTATGCATGTATTATTCTGTATAAAACATTTTGTATAAAACATTTTGTATAAAACATTTTGTAAAAAACATTTTGTATAAAACATTGCAAAAAGAACAACATAATCAACTTTGTAAAAGTGAGTCGTCGACAAAATCGGCCAGTATTTTCTGATTTTCAGAGTGAGTGGACCTGGGAGTAATAACAGGTAAGAGGTGACTCCACACTACCCCAAACTTTTAAATTGGAGCCTCACCATCAAATACAGTTTTGCGTCACACTCATGAAAATACATGTTAGATTTGGACTAATCTATTTACCTTGCAACTGTACTACAGTGTCAATTATCAGGTTAGTTATTACAAACATCGCTATACTGCCATTGCACTTACTCTGGTCATGGTAAATAACTATCAATAATTAAATAACTAAGTAATGACACCATAATAATCTCCCTTGGGGTGTATGGATCAATTGATTCATCCACAGAGATGTCATATGATCATTACATTGAAACCATTTTTTTTTATTCTGCTCAACCCGTCAGCGCATTTTCTCCACGATGCTATCCACACAATGCGATGTGTAATCAAGTAAGTTTTTATTTTTTGAACACTGCACTCCACTTTGATGCCACAAACTTCCGTTTCATTGTATTGGGACATTTATTGGAATATCTTTCTTGTATTAACATCCTATTAGTTTGTATATAAAATGTAATTATTGTTTCTGAGTATCTCATTTTGATTCTCTCATCCCTACGTTCAGTGATAATGTATCACAGATACACTAATGCTAACATGCATGTGGGAACAGATAAATATTTCCCCTCTATAAAAACATGATGACAGAACATTTTCTAGTAACATTTTTGACGTTAATATGTGGGGAGTAGAGATGCGATTCGAATGAACGTAAAATAGATACTAGCTATAGATATAAGCTACTCTCTTTCTTTTTCCGTTCGTTTAGCTACTCTTTCCTTTTAACCGTCCCCGCAATAAAGAAAGTAAGATTTCAGATAAATGTGCAAACTCAGCATTTTCAACCAATTAAAATGATTCCTGCTCGTTTGAAACGACTCTTTTAGCGAGCCAGTGTGAAATTCCAAATCCTAATACAACAGACAACAAAAGACCAGATAGAGTTCGACAAAACGTGACACGTTACACTCACCCCCTGCTCTTCTAGGACAGAAGAAGCAAATTAATACTTAACTCCTGCACACAGAAGTTAAAGACTACTCCGCTTACACATATTCACGCACTAACAAACGGCAGTGTATACACAAACGTACAATGCAAATGACTATTCAACTCACCCACACAAGTTCTCATGCACACACTGACAAAACAAAGGCAAGCCAATACACACACAATACCACATTGCCTATTACTCACACACATATTCACACTGACAAACATATAGACATATATACTTCTAACACTCGCGTCTTCATACACACTGGAACATTCTAACAAACATGAGACCTTAAAAATTTTCTAAACGAACAATTACTCACTCAAAATAAGTTTTACACCACTGTAAAGTTGCTTATATATAAATATGTCTTGTTCTTTAACTATACTTTTCTCTCTTTAATTCACAACACCTTTGTGTTGGATTTAGCACTTGCTAAATCGTGACCCATTCTCAATCATTCATCATATGCATGTTTTCATCTATTTTTCTCCTTTGCCACTTTATAACCTTTATTAAATTGTCAGTATGGGTCTTAGTATATATGCAAAGACGCAATCGTCATAATACCCTCTCCAAGCTTGAGGCTACGCTACAAATAAAATAATCAAAAAAGATAACATTAAAACCAGGTACTGGCTACCTAATTCCTGTCTACTAACCAAATATTTTTCTAAAATGGTTATGTTAACCAGCTAAGATCAAAATTTTAACAGGACGTAAATAAACTAAAGAATAAAGGCCAGTTCTTACAATCCAGAGCCAAAGGGAAGAAGAAAGCAAACAGACGAAACTAAATTAAAAATAAAATAATGTTTTCTTGTATAAAAATGAAATTGTCGACCCATTCAAGTGGGAAATGTTTCCCCAGTTACTATGTTTAACATTATTGCCAGTATCTCGGGTCAAAACGTTCAATAGCCTCAAGAGAAATTGCGTTGAGCTTCCAAGAAAAAAAAAAGACTTTCAGTGAACAGTGAGAGTGAGTTACTTCCCTTTGTTAACTCTCCTCTTTATTTCCCCATGATTGCTTTTACAGAACGATATTGCGCTGGAAATCTTCCAGGGTTTTACAAAGCAGAAATATTTCATAGTCTATTAGAAAAAAAGAACGGAATGATCATTTTCTGCACTATATATATATATATATATATATATATATATACATCATCATCATCATCATCATCATAATAATAATAATAATAATAATAATAATACTAAAGCTGGGTGACTCAACATCTGTTTCCTAAGGCTTTCTTCATATATATTTTAACAACATAAAGTACATGATAAAATATTCCTTGGTTTGGGGATTGAGTTATGTTTTAAAAATTCCTTTTGAATTGTTCTAATTAGCTTTAATTTGCAATTAACGCACCATGTGCCGCATATCTTATTACATTTCTATCTATCACTCTCTTCCTCTTTTAAGGTATTTTGTGTAATCTACACGCTCTTATTTGATACTATCGCTTCTATTTCTCTTACTCTTTCTCTCTGTTTATTAAGAGTCGAATGCAATAAAGAAAGGAATAAATGAAACGATTGGAATAGTTCATTATAAATATCATTGGAATAGTTCATTATAAATATCATTGGAATAGTTCATTATGAATATCATTGGAATAGTTCATTATACACATAAGGGAATAACCACAAGAATACAACGTGTTGCCTTGAAGAAAAGAGGAAGGGAGAGAGAGAGAGAGAGAGAGAGAGAGAAATAGAGAACGGGAGACAAATACCGTTATTATATCGCAAGCAGAAAGCGACTAATTTGAGATTTTGTCTTTTTAAGTTTTTATTTTTAATAGACTTTGCAAAATCACTTTTATCTCATTCAAGCAATCTATCTCGAGCTAAATGTGTTACTCAAACATGCATATTTCTTCTAGCATATATATATATATATATATATATATATATATATATATATATATATATATATATATGGGAAATGAAAAAGGAAAAAGCAAGAGATATTTTTTTTATATAATCATCAACATTTCGTCTGAGGAAGTCTTACAAATAAAGACGAAACGTTGATGAATATATAAAAAAAATATCTCTTGGTTTTTCCTTTTTCATTTCCTATTACGTCGGATTACTCTCATCCTTCCTTTCTCATATATATATATATATATATATATATATATATATATATATATATATAATGTAGTGCTTCGGTTTATGTTGAAAAGAAATCAGTAAAATGCTCTATCGCAAAAAATATTAAGATGTCATCTACAAATTACTTATTTAAAAACTATAAGTTACATACTTCAGAGGCGTCTCGGAAGTATGTAACGTATCGTTTTTAAATAAATAATTAGTGTATAAATTAGTGTGTATATGTATATAATATATGTATAAAAGCTTCTATTTTCAATTTCAATCATTCTGACCCACCAATGCTTTAAAATGAACGACCTATATTTCTAAAATACCAGCATGCCCATGCGTCTTCATTCGACAACTAGAATTTGAATTCATAATCGTCAAGAGAATACCGCGAATAACACCCATTACAAGGGCGTTATATATATATATATATATATATATATATATATATATATATATAGTTTGTTTATTTTTGGAAAAAATGACACAATACTGGTCAACTCTGATGATGGATTTCATTCCAAAATTAATAAGATTAACGTAAAAAAATTTTTTTTTTAAATTAATCTTGCATTGATAAAAGCTTTTACTTTCAATTTCAATGATTCTGACCCACCAATGCGTTAAAATGAACGACCTATATTTCTTATATATATATATATATATATATATATATATATATATATATATATATATATATATAAGGATGAAAAGGAATTAGAAAAGCAAAAGTAAAATCTTTTTTCAATTCAGTTGCTCATAGCAAGGTATATTCTGCAAAAAGGCAATTTATTCAAGTTAAATTTTTCCTTAAGCCAGGCTTTTCAAAGATCAAAATCTTATCATCAGAGGAAGTCGCTGGGATAGATAAGTTGGCAAAGGCCAAAATTCAAAATTTGAGAAAGTAAAATAAAAATTGTAGGGAAAGAAACACAAGGCAAAACTCTGCCGGAGTGCAAGCAAATGTCCGATTGCAAAAAATTCCAGTATCAAACAGTCTCGTTGCATCCACGAACGTACCTTTTATTGGACCTTTTACCCTCTGGATTCTACCTATCTTCGCCGCACCTGAAGATGTGGTTTTTTGGAATTTAACTTTGAATTCTCTCTTGTCACTTCTCGTGCCTTTTAACGACCTACCTATCTACATTTCACTTTCTCCGCTGGACTTTTTGATCGAAGGAAAATTTTTTTTATAATCCCTTTTCTCTTTTTACAACTAAGATTATGTTTAGCAGCATAATATAAAGGAAATAGTTTCTAAAAGCTGTATTCGATAAATATACATTTTAAACATGGAAGATTTTAAAGCTACTAGTTAAGTTTCAAATGCTACAGAAACTAAAACAAAAAAAAGCCGACGAAAGGTTACAAAAAACTGAAGATTTCAAACGCTTCAAATTGAACAAAAGAAGCTGACTAGAACCTACTAGAACAAAAGAAAGAAGCTGACGAAAAACTACTAGAGCAAAATCAAAAACTCATAGAACAACAAAAAAAAAAGAAACAGAAGAAATATTTCTGGAACAATAAAGTAACACAATGTGTCGAGCATAGGAGTATGTGTTATATGTAATCAGCTTGGTTGGGCTGGGCATTTGGTTAGAATGGACAATGATAGTCTCTCTGAACAGCTGTTATATTGCGAACGTCCGAGACACAAGCCAAAAGAGCGCTTTAAGGACGTAGTTTCGAACAATCTTAAAACCGTTAACATGAACATCGAGAACTGCAGTAAATTTGAGGCAAAATGAATAGAGTACACCATCCTGAAACGTGCTCTTTTTCTTTTCAATGGAAATCGATCCAGACAAGGCATGAAGCCACTTGATGTAAGGAGCTAACAAGAACAAATATGGTTATCACAAAGACAAGAGATGCCTATTGGCCTTAGTCTTGAAAAGACTAAGGTTATAGGTAGGAGGAAAACAGTCAGCAGGAAGAGAGTTCCACAAGCCTGCGTTTTATTGGAAAAAAAAACTACTCGAATAGAAAGCTGTATTACAATAAGGTATCAAAACAGCGAATTGATGGACACCATTCAACGAGTCAAACGAGCTGGAACAAAAGAAGCCGGGAATAGATCACACAATTTCGAAGTGCGCATACGATACTAGTACTTACTGAAAAAACTGAGATTAGCAACATCACAACTGATGGGTGAGAAGCAACACCAGAATAGAGAGTGGTATCATCAGCATAGATGTTAATTTTCTGAATAATATTCCCTGGAAGATCATTTATATAGAGAAGAAACAGTGTTGGACCTAGAATAGAGCCCTAAGAAACACCTGCATTGATAGGAAAAGAGAATGAAGAGACACTGTAAAAAGTTACTCGCAGGCTTCGATCAGAAAGAAAAGACCTAATAATGTCAAGAACCTCACCATCAATACCATAACCCTGAAGTTTGTGTAGAAGACCAGAATACCGCACTCTGTCGAGCGCCTTTGAAATGTCAAGTGCAATGGTTTTACCTTCTACTGAATTATCCATAAACCGACGGATCTGCTCAGTTACAACAGTTAAAAGATCAGCAGTTGAACGAAACCACGAAAAATCACTAAAAAGGCCCAGATTTTTCAGAAAATAAGCGAGCTTGTCCTTGACCAACTTTTCAAAAACTTTGCTAATAACATAGAGGGGACTAACAGGACGATACTTAGTTGAGCCAGACCGATCGACAGCATTCTTAAAGATAGGGACAACAGAGTTTAGGATGTTTTGTTTTACATTTTAAGCCGTAAAGAGTCAATTCTGTTTAAAAACTATGTTTTTATTATTCCATGTTTTATTTATAAAGGATGGGGTGATTTTCTTTCTTTTTTTTGTAGAAAAAAAAACAAACATATTTTACTGAGCAATTAAATAAAACAACTAGCAAAAATAATAAAAAGATCAATATAATACCAATAATCTTAGAAGCACTACGAATAGTCACCAAAAACCCGGAAAAAAGACTAAAAGAAATTGGAATCAAAGGTGAGACAGAGAGTATACAAAGGAAGGCATTATGAAAACAGCTGAAATCTTAAGGAAAATCCTCGAAGGCGGAAACCAACCCACATAAACTGTGAATGCTAACCAATCACATGGAAGTTGCAATAGAAATAAAACAAACACATAGAAAGAACATCACCACATGAACCCAAGGGAACTGAAACTGCAAGAAATTTCATACACTCCCTTAAAAAATACAATGGTAAGTGGCTGTTGCGATAATGCAAAGTCGTTTGCAATGGTTATCGAAAGAAAGAAATAATAATGGAAATCTGTGGAGATTTGTTGTCATTCCAGGGTACACCACCGATTATTGTCAGTGGGAAATCACTGATGATGACCTGTGTGAGAACTCCCAGTGAGTAACAATAATCATACGTGTTCAAAGCAAAACCTATTTCGATTGAGATGTACACATTTTGTCTAATGTTTGATCGATTTAAATTAACAAAAAAATAATAGTAATTTGGTAACAAACAAAAAACAAAATAAAAACAAAATAATACTGTTAAGTAGAAAATTCAAACAAAAAACATGTTTTTTTTTTGTGAATTAGTTTTGAAGTGATGACGAAAAGATTTTCAATTAACTATGCTTTAGGAAAGATGTAAAATTGATGATGATGATGATGATGATGACGGTGATGATGATGATGATGATGATGATGATGATGATGATGATGATGATGATGACGACAACGACGACGACGATATTACTATCTGTTACCATTTGAATTCCACTATCTAAAATATTTTTCTTTTGTTTCTTTAGTTTTTTACAAGTACTATTTCGTGCTGTTTCACAGTGCAGGGCTACAGTAAGACTTTTTATTTCATTTACCTATTTCAAAAAGAAAATAGAAAATAAATAAGAAAATTTAACAGAAAAAAACGTTATAACACCCTTTTCCTAAAATAGACCGAAAGCCACCGTGGGTCCATGCATGGAATATTGTTGCCTCATCTGGGCTGCTGCACCAACTGCTATTTTCTTCCTCTTGAAGTGGATGCAAAAAAGAGTCTCCAATCTAATAGGTCACACATTGTCAGTCAAGATCCAGACCCTGTTCCATCGCCACAATGTTGCACACCTGTGCTTGTTTCACAAGTACTTCCATGAATGGTCTTCAATGAATTTACTGAACTTGTACCCCAAACCTGACTAGCAGCAAAGTCCCACCTCTTCACTGTATAGGTCCCCAGATACCGGAAAACTTTCTACTCTAATCACTTTCCTTTTGAAATTCTATCCCTACACCCTGTTTCCTCGACTGTACCAACATGCAGAAATTTAAGTGTAGTGTAAATAAACATCTTGCTGCACAACTGTGCACTTAGGATGGCCCCGATAAATCTCCTTACGTCTCAGTGGCAATATGAATAAAAGTAAAAAGAAAACGACTGAGTACTGAATGTATAGAAAGACAAATGTTAACAGGGTTATCGGTCTTACGTAAACAGTGACTATGTACTTGGGTGTTCCAGCTTTACATCCGGAGCCCCATAAATAGCAAAGAAAATGTTTTACTAACTTGAAAATTGATACATACAGTACGTAAGCAATTCTAATAAAAAATATTAATATGGGGTTCAATGATGAGAGCAGGAGTTTCTTGGTTTCCTCAGTTTTCCCAGGAAACGCCAAGACACGGATCCCACTGTTAGATAGTGAAGGGTGCCAAAGAGATAGATAGATAGATAGAGGGAGAGAGAGAGAGAGAGAGAGAGAGAGAGGGAAAAGAGAGAGAGAGAGAGAGAAAGTTCCAAAAAAGGGGAGGACGCCCTGAAATGTAGTAGGAGTGAAAGCGGAAGTCGGAAATGATGTCAAGTCCGTTTGGGGCTGATTCTGTTTCTTGTTCCTGACTCACCAACAGAAGCAGATGTGAAAAGCGCCGGTCTGCTGGCAGTAGGCGGCGGTTGGTGGGAGGGGGTAGCATTAGCTTAAAATGTCTTGACGACATCTCTCTCTAATCCCTTCATCCTCTCTCTCCCGTACAAACCATTCAATCTCTGTCTCTTGTTTTATGGTTCAATAAAACTTCTTAAACCAGACCAGCGTCCACGTATTATCGTTCAATGGTAAGTTTAACAACAGCTACGAAGCGGCCGAGATGCACCAACCAATGGTGTAGACGAAACCCGGGTACCCACGGTTCGAAGGTAAGCAGCAATGCAACACTGCTAGTAAAATGTAAAGACGTTATTCCTCTCTGTTTGTTTATAGGAGTTCTTCCTTTATTCCTTTGTCTACTTTTCTATTTCTGTTATTTTGTTCTGTCAATTTTTACCAATATCTACCTATGGAAGAATAACAATAATCAATAGGTTCTTTGTCGGATGCAATTATTCGTTAAGGTTCAGTCTGAAAGTTGCATTCTATAACATTTGATCTTTGCAATTGATAGGGACAGTGATGGATTCAGTGCAGCGACAAGGAAGGAGATTATGTTGAAATATATATGGTTTTGCATAAAACAAAAACTTTTTTAGGCAAAGATGTCTAACTTTCTACCTTATCAAATTCTATTTATATATTCCATGATAAATGCCAGTATACTGAAATCATATTCCCATATAGGGTTAAGATGAAAATTCATATACACTAAACGTACAAAAGCAAGGAAATTCCCAAATGTTTACACTTTTATTGTTATTAAGGGTATGCGAGCACAACAGGGCTATGTATTTTACTGGTAGGAATTTTTCTTCAGTGCACCTCACACACTTCATCCACTCATGCATAGATATTTATACTGTAGTGATGTGATTATGAAATGGTTTGGTTGATATATAGTCATACCCTTAATAAATGACAATAAAAGTGTATTTTGGAATTTCCTTGCTTTTGTAGATTTAGTGTATATGAATTTTCATCTTATCCCTATTAAGGGCATATGATTTCAGTATACTGGCATTTATCATGGAATGTCACTACTTTTGTAACGGCTATGCCTCAAGACAATGGTAATTTTTAAGGTTTTTTTAATTTTCTGGAAAACTAAGGTATATGGTAAACTGAAATTAAAATGCCATCATCTAGACCCTAGAACCTCTATCTCTGCCAAAAATCAGCTGAATCCATCAAATAGTTGATGAAAGACAGGATGGCACACACATACGTACACACGGATAACACAAAATCACTCCTGACCTTTCTAGATCTCTGGGTTGCCTTGACTAATGATGCTGAAATTCTACACACTTATAGAACCTATCAAATAAAAATTTTGTGCAAAGTTTTAACTAATTTGGTTTATTGGTTTTTGAGTTATGACTGATCAAAGTAATGAGATTTCTAGCATAGGCCGTTTTTGAAGTCTATTAAGGGATAGAGCGCTATCGCGCCTCCCTTGACTTACATATCGACACGTCTTTCTATCTATGTGTATATCTATTTTCAGATCTATCCATCTCTCTCTCTCTATATATATATATATATTTACCTAGATGTTTTTCTACCAATTTGCATATATATTTCTATCTATTTATTTAAATGTGTGCATATATTCCTATCCATGTATATATCGCAAACAATTTACATATATATATATATATATATATATATATATATACATTTATCATTATCAATCTATTACATTCAATATCTATCTATCTGTTATTGTGAATATCTAGTTATCTATCTAGTTATCTATCTACACAGTTAACGCACACACACATACACACACATATATTTATACACATACATATATATATACACACAAACATGTATCTATCTATTACAGCCATTATCCATCAATCCATCTACATCTGTTTCAGTCAATATCTATCTATCAATCTACCTCTCCATTACAGGCAATATATATCAAACTTTTAATTTTCCTCCATCCACATCTATTTTTAATTCTTTCCCCTCTTTCTTTCACCCTCTCTCTCATCCTCTCCCGCCACCACTCTGTGTTTCATTCTGTCTACCTTTTGTCCTGAATCAAGTTGCCAACCTGCCAACACACTGTCGGCACAGGAACGTTGTACTTAAAATGTAGGAGGTTAACCCTTGGCACGTGTCCGACATCTGCTGACTAGAGATGCCAACATTCATATTGGATATATTGGTGGCCATCGTTGCTTGTCAGTATTGCCTAATGTCACCAGTTCATTTCTCAAATGAATTGCCTTCCTCAGCCCAATAACAATTATCAGTCTCTCTGGATATCTCTCTTTTTCACTCTCTATATATAGGAAGATAATAATATCTAAAAACTTTTTCTAAATATAAAAAAAAACGTATTTATCTACCTTATTAAAAAGTAGATCAGATTTTTGAATGATTGGCATTTTTTTTTGGTGTGTCTACAAACTGCCGGAATATTACATTTCTTATTACTCTTGCTTGAGTTAAGAAATTATGCACTTTGATGTGGAATTTATTTAACATCTGACGATTTTTGCTTTGTTTTTGCTGAAAATTGAACTTTTGTGGATATTGTTTGGGTTGGTTTTCTAGGGGCTTACAAAAATTCTCTTCTGAAGAGATTCGATCTTTGGAAAAATAGATTTATGTTCCATTACATAACATAAAATAAACATTGTCTTGAAACAACTGTAAACAACCTTAATACCTTTGTGTTAAATATATATATATATATATATATATATATATATATATATATAATTAACTTGTTACAAATATCCAGGGGGTATGAATCCGAAGGAAGTTGAAACCGGGTTTATGAGAGTGCTCAATGAAAATTGAGAGCAAAATATATTTTTTTTTTGATTTTATTCCATTATTTGCGACAAAACATATTCTGTTTCGTTAACACTTGCAAAAAGCGTCAACTTCATCAGGCGACAATGGAATCCACCTTATTATAAAGTAGATTGGATTCCATTGTCGCCTGATGAAGTTGACGCTTTTTGCAAGTGTTAACGAAACAGAATATGTTTTGTCGCAAATAATGGAATAAAATCAAAATATATATATATATATATATATATATATATATATATATATATATATATATGTGTGTGTTTATTTATTACAAGATACTTATAATTTGTACCCAAAACAACTAAACGGATTTACAAATGTTTCCAGAATGACTGTACGGTAAACAAATTATCTAGGTAATTTACCATAAAATACAGGTTCCTTTCTTCAGAATTTTTAGTTTAAAATGTGAACAGAAAAAATGTGGTGCATTGCATGGAGAAAATAAGAGTAAAAAAACGACAGGATTCAAACTTTGTTCATCTCCAAAGGCTAAAAATCCTGATGTTTTTTGTAAAAACAAAAAGTTCAGGGAAGCATATCATCAGAGAAACAAACTTCAGAAATTTCCGAAAGGGGAGATAATTAAATCCAAATATTAAAGTCAATATATTAATGGAAGAGAGATAATCAACAATTATTTTACCAATAATAAGAAAAAGGTTAAAATATTTATTAATTTATTAGTTGTTGAATTAAAACATGCATTTTCAAATCTAATTAAATTTATAAATCTGTTAACTAATTTAATTAAAATTTATAAATGTGTTCTGAAAGTAGAAGTAAATTGTAAATAAAAAATCCGTAAGAATTATAATGCACAGCTACAGCCCAATCAAAGGGCAATAACTGTGATACTCTCGTTGTCAAAGACACCACAATTTAAAAATCATCAATTCCTTACCATCCATCACTGCTGACAGTTGTACAGCAGAAAGGATCCATGATCATTGCCAGGTGAGGAAACAGTCTTATCATGAAGAACAGCAGCTTCTTCAAAAGATTTCTAAGACAGATGCATGTTGAAATCGATCATAAAACCCACTCTTACACGGACAATGATGAACCGCTCAATCAACTCTCCCCAGACACGTCGCGAACATAAAACCTCAAACCTACCCACAAATGACACAGGTCAAAACGTTCTGCCTCCACTGAGACAGTCCAACTGGGAAAGATACATTCCCCACAGACTTAAGGACTATGCACTATAACTAAAAGAATTATAAATAATTACAAAAAATGAAACAAAAAAATGTGTTGCACAAAGATAATAACACCAGACACATACATACCCTACTTAAAATTGAAAGAAAGGGGAGAGATTTAATGTACAGCTACAGCCCAATCAAAGGGCAATAACCCATCCCGGACGATTATGATGTAAACAAAATACCTACCGGTAGTTGGACATCTCGCTTAATATGCCAACATCTATTATCAATAGCAAAACATCCTTATGCGCAAAGATCACAATGATAAATACCACAAGAATCATTCCTAAAAAGGCATTTTAAAAATTGCCTTTCTAAAGAATTTCTATTTATCAAAACCTTACATAACACTATTCATGCGTTATAATTAGAATATTAATAGTCATATAAGTTTTTATTGGCAGACTTATTTGGAATAGTCTAAACAAAATTATATTCTCCCAGTATCTTAGCCGAGTTTGTGACCTACAAGCAAGCAGGCAACAAATAAACAGATTTTCCTGGATGGCTTCAAAACAGAACGAAAGAGGGCATCGTCCACATAAAGACCAAACATGAAGCAGACAACGGTACAGAAATATCGGCAAACACTGTCTTCTTGACCATAGGTGCGATGTTGATAAGCAAAAAAGTCGAAACGTGGACACCAAATATATACCCACATTTCGTTAAAACAATAGACAATCATTACACATCTGGCCATGTAGCAAGTGAGGCCCAACAATACCTAGTATCTAGACAGCTGACACCATTGCATACTACACACACAAACTATACCGATCATATCAACAACCCAAAATGCTAGCCGAACCAAGGTGACAATTATCAAACACAGGCAGACACCTCCCCCATTCAAGTTGAAAACCAAATCCAACATATCTCACAATGCCAATCAAAGATACAATAAGACATGCAGAAACAGCAACCGGAATCTACAAAAAACTATACATTTTTTCACAGGCACGACTGCAATTACTGACATCCACCTCTTGCACAGACTCATGTCACAATGACGGAAAACGAAATAACTGCCATCAGTACTTCTCCTATCATCAATCAAGATTTTTGGCACAGAACAGACAAGGCGTGACGACTCACCACTTGGTCCAGTACTCTCATCATCATCTGTTCAATGCCCAACAACATTCTAAACGCCAATCTCCATTCGTCAGAACCATTTTCACCATCGAGGGCACCACCTTCTCTGACATAGCAATGCTTGATTCTGGCTGTTCCACCTGCATTGTTACAATCTCTCTGCTACATGAAGAAGCAAAGAAATACATTCTTCCTTCTGAGGCCATCATAAAAGGAATAAACGGGAGCATCCATAGTCTTGGTGAGCTAAACTGTGATATCGCCATTGGCTAACATGATTCACCAGATTTTAAGGAGATCAGTATGTTGGTGACAACCGTCATCCATACCGACCCTACTTGGTCAAAATATCCTAGGTCACACTTGATTCATATATATTCAACAATCAGTACACAATGATCGAATTTAGATCATTAGATTTAGTCAGACAACTCACACAGAAGCAATGCTGCCATGAGATACCAGCTGATGACACTAAACTTTGAGCTCACATTACCAAGCCACCTATTAGGACTACACAGTCGAGCGTCGAAACACTAAATTGAAAACTACACTGAATAAAGAAAAATGTGGGTTTATCACTATCCAACCATCTGAACTGCGGCAAACTGGAAGCCACAGCATATCTACTCATCTGCTTTGCTAATATTCTCAATACCAAAAATTATGAAAAGGGTACTTTCTATTAGACCTGTTTGAATACCGACGAATAAGCAATCCCGCTGTCTAAAACAACACCCAATCGCTCAGGCTCTTCAGGATGATAAAAAAGGTAAAAAGGTAAAGGTCGCATAGCCTGGACGCGCACGAGTGTCGTTGCCGACATCGCACACTGTCCATGGCCATAGCAGCGGTGATTTGTTAAGCATCACCGTGTCTAGGACACAGCATATGGTACCCATTTACTGCTGGGTGGACAGGGGGAGTTTTCAGACCCGAAAATTCGCATGCCGTGAGTGGTATAACCACTCGTCCACAGAGACTCCCTAAGGATGATATCAACATTTAAATTACATTCATGATCACCAGGGAGATCATCGAACCATGCAGCAACCCAAAGGGCTTTAATAGCACTATATTCACTGTCAGCAAGAAGAACAAAACAATCCGGGTAGTCACCAAGAAGGTTCTAGTCGATCTCGACCCCATACCAACGATCAACTACTTGTTCCACAGAATTGGCGAAGGAAACAAATATTTCGCATCCCTCAATCTCTGCATTGGCTACTGACAAATCGTCATTGAAAAACATGATCGTCACAAAACTGCATTCATATGGAAGGGCAAATGCTACCAATATATGCGGCTAGCATTTAGCCTTACATTTAGAAGAGTACATACCTGCACTGGAGCAACTTTTTATTGTCCTTCGTTAATATGGACTAAAATTGAATCCAGATAATTGTACCTTCCTCACAGATGAAGCAAAATTCTTTGGAAACATTGTAAATAGTAAGGGATTCAAGACCGATCCTGAATACATGTGTGCCACAATGAAACCCCCCAACATACAAAAAAGAAACTACAAAGCCTCATAGGCCGTCTAGTATGGATACCATAATTCCTTGACACATGTGTACAGAAGTGAATAAGGCTGAACACATTTTCCGGCATCATGGACCCCATCTGTGCTCTATTGAGAGAAGTCCACCAACACGTTGTGTTTGTCAACAATGAAGCCGATCACATTCTTAATTCAAAATAAGACAAACACGTGAACAACAACCCAATACGAGTCAGCGAAAAAGTACTCAATCTGTTATTGCTCATGCGTCTGACCTACAATGGATCGTCACTTTTGAAGTCGCCAAAATCAATGACATGATTATCCAGATAAAAGCGAAAACGGCAAGAGTGAATGAGTTCAGTGGGCACATATTCGTCGCCTTATACCACAACTAAAACACGTGTCTGTCAACGGCCCCCTTTTACCTTACTCAACTTATTGAATAACCCAAGAAACAACGCCTCTGTCCACACGGAGCATAACAAGACAACTTGAATACAGAAGAAACCTGATCCTAAAACAGCCGACACCAGGCTAGTTACCTGCACGTTTTAAGGACTTCATCATAGAATTATTCCTCTCACACACACGACTTTACACATGTTGGACAATCAAAATGAGATCTGAAGGAGCTGTTACGATTTTTAGATCTCATTTTTTTCGGTGACGCCCGAGGGGCTCTCTCTCTGTTGTTAATATGGTGACCGCCGTCCCAATGTACTTTATTTCTGTGGATCCAATCTGCTTAAAAGTGGAATTGGGTATATTGGGATTTGTTCTCTAATCACTATGATCGCACCAGAATTGGAGAACATACACGTCTTACCACTAAACTGTGTGCTGAATACTCATGTGCTGAATGCTCACTGTGACGAAAATAAAATTTTAACCAAACACAGTTTCTGTTCCTATCTCTTGGGGGGGGGGGCAGATGTTTACAACTACGTCCGCACACTGCTTTTAAGTAGTAGTTATACTGAGACTCAGTCACTGGAGACAGTCAGTTCAGCGTCGTTCACCAGAAGCCAGCAGGAGGAGGTCATCTTGTGTCGACCCGACTCCATTACACTAAGACGACCTATCATTGTTACCCTGACAACTGATGTTTTCAACAACAAACCTGTCCTTTCAACTATTACGGTAAATTGCGAATAACTCACACTGCTACCCGTCGGCCGTTCGCTCATCAACAATTTGCGTTGATCACATTCCAGTCACATGTGATACGGGACTGACGAGCAATCCAAGGCCAATGACAATGTGATGCCGACGTTGAGGGATCATCTATCCTGGTGAACCCACATCACAGATCAAAACCCATACATACTTATATCTTGTATCCGTTTACAATTAATACGCATTGTTTAAATCTAAATTCCTGTATTTGTTTTCATTGCTATCGTACGCTTTTTAAAACAACTTACCTACACCGTGATGACAGCCTGCTCCAGATTCAGGTTATATGATATAACATTATTCTTGTCCTTTTTTTTAAATTCATGTTTATTTAGAGTAAGACGAGTTCACTTATAAAATCTATTCCCTCACTATATTCTGATCTTTGTAATATTGTAATATTGCTTATTTTCATTAAATGTCTTCATTTGCTGATAGTTATGAAATCCTACTAGATATATTCGCCAGTAATATTTTAATGGGGTAGGGTGATCAGATAATTTATTCACGTATTATATATTATGATTAGGTTTATGGTAAGGTTAAAATTAATTTTCACTAAGGTTCATGGTTAGATCAAAGAAGTTTGTCTTTCGCCACTGTTATCAATAATAATTTTAAGGTTTTATTTTTTAAAAAACTTTATGAAGCTTTTTTTAATTGTGTCCAAGTTTTTATCCGAACATCTCTACAGACTTGGGTGGAATCATCGTCGTTGCATTTTTACACAGATTCTTCTGGATTTACCAATACATCTGAACCCCATACTACTTGGATTTTCGTTTTTGGTGACTTTCATTTACATTGGAACATACCCGTTTGAACTTTAAAACTTTTTCAAATTTCGAATATTGACTGTCCTCATCTGTCAACTTATCAATCATTAACCTCCTCTGATCATAAGATTGTAATCTTTGAAAAGCCTGGCTTAAGGAATGAAAGAGAAGAAAAATAAATATTGTTATTCACTAAATGTTCCTTGTTCTGAACAACCGAAGATATTGATTTGCTTCCATTTGCAGGTCTAATTATTTTTCACTGACTTATCATATTTTTGCTCTATCCAGTATATTGAGCTTTCCTCACCTCACAATATACCCAACTCTCTAAAAGTTTACCTTTTAGTTATAAATTTTCATATATATATATATATATATATATATATATATATATATATATATATATATATATATATTGCACATGCATGCAGGGTGTGTGTGTTTAGTGCGTGTATACACAATATATGTTTACAATAAAAGCCTGTATAAATTCGTAAAGCTATCAAGTGCACAGCCTAACCGTCTTTAGTGCCAGAAATACCAATTCTGCCGCTTCCATTGATTCCATGTGCAACCCAACCATATAAGTAGGAGCTTCCAGACAGATTTACCTTTGCAGCTAAGCAGTTGGAAATTCATACTGCCATTAGTTTCTTTATACTCTCTTCCTCATCCTATAATATATATATATATACGAAGGTTAGCAGGCACTTTCAACATCTTAGCATCAATTTAAGTATATATATATATATATATATATATATATACAATATGCAATTTAAGTATACATTTTAAATATAGATACATATTCATACAATATATATATATATATATATATATATATATATATATATTGTGTATATTGTATATATATATATATATATATATATATATATATTTAAAATGTATACTTTAATTTATGCTAAGATGTTGAAAGTGCATGCTTACTTTCGTGTATGTTAATACACACAGAGATTATATCTATATATATATATATATATCTATATATATATATATATATATATATATATATATATATATATATATGCATGAAAATATATATTTGTGTATATAATTTTAATAAAAAATAATATATATATATATAGAGAGAGGGAGTAGAAAGTTGAGTTAGAGTTTACTTTCGGCATCCTCATAACTCTTGCTTCCCTTATTTTGTCCTTTAGTCCTCACATTACATGAGTGATGTTTCTGACAAAGGTGGATAGATTTAGATTTCTGTTTTCTGGTTTGGAATCTATTTTTCTTACACTTCTTGCTGGCTAGTTTTTGACCTTGAAGTGATATTTATTTTTAGCTTCTTACATCAAGTGCCTTCATGCCTTGTTTGGAGCGATTTCCATTATATATATATATATATACATATATATATATATATATATATATATATATATATATATATATATATATATATATAATAGTTCAAAAATACTTCATGATATTTTATCATACTAAGCATATCTTCCACTGGCGCCAGATCGTTGTTTGGGGTTGACAGGAAGGCTACTTTCTTAACCCAAAAGAGGGCCAATAAAGTAGTAAGACATAAACAAACTTAGAAGGAATGCAATAGTTTTCGTTTCATGAAAAATTCAGATCAACTCTTGAAAGTGATTGAGTAGTAAATGATAAGTCAAATAAGCACAGATGAAATTCAGTTTGTTTTATGTCTGGACAATGTACCACTGGTGCTATATTTATCTTGAGACAAATGCAAGAGAAGTATCTTGGTAAGAAAAAGAACCTGTATTTTGCTTTCGTGTATTTGGAGAAAGCTTTTGGCAGAGTGCTAAGATGTGTCTTATGAGCTTATGAGGGGCAAAAGAGTGGTTGGTGAAATTTGTTCAAGCAATGTACAGAAATACCCAAAGTCGTATTAGAATGAACAGCACATTCAGTGACAGTTTTAATGTTACAAAAGGAGTACATCAGGGTTTTATACTGAGTCCGGTGCATTTCATTTGTTTCTTAGAAGCGTTGTACAGGGAGTTTTATATGAGTTGTTCAGAAGAGATGTTGAATGTTGATGATTTGTCAAGACCAAAGTAATAATCAGTGATTGTAGTGTTGCAAAGACTTCAGAAATAGGAAAGTTCCCCTGCTACGTTTGTGGAAAGAGAGTTGGGAGCAAATCAATTTTTGTGGTACTTGTAAGCATTGCATACACAAGAAGTGTAGTGGAATTACAGGTAGGTTGAGAGATGATAACCAGTTTGGATTCAAGAAGTGTAAGACAACGAAGATGATGAGACCTAAGCTGTGAAAACAGCATATATAAATGGTGAAACTATTGAAGTTGTTCAGAAGTTTTATTATCTTAGAAATACCATTGGAGCACAGGGAGGAGGAGCTGGTGCTAGTGTGATTGTAAGAATTAGGAGTGGATAGAGTAAGTTCAGGGAACTTCTGCCATTACTAAGTAGCAGAGAGTTACCACTGTCGATTAAGGGAAGAGTCTATTAGGCCTGTGTGCGCAATGTGATATTGTATGGGAGTGAAACCTGACAAGTGAGTGTTCAGGATATGCGTTGCATGGAGAAAATGATATGAGAATTATACAATGGATGTGTAATTAGAGTTAAAGACAGGCTTATATCTGATGACCTCAAAATAAGATTAAATTTGGACAGTATAGGGAGTTGTGATTAGAACAGGAGACTTCGATGGTATGGTCAGGTTGAAAAAATGGATAAGAGTTGTTGCATTAGTATATGCAGAATAGTTGAAGTAGCAAGGTCAGTATGTAAAACAGACGTTCACCCGAATATGATGATGGTGATAATATGATGATGAACAAAACTTCACTTGAGTTAATATATATATATATATATATATATATATATATATATATATATATATATATATATATCGCACCAGCTCGGCATTATAGGTTAAATATTTATAATTATTTGTCGTCCACTCTAGTGAGTAGTATTAACACAGCCGTTAAAATCATAGCTTTAATACATGTTCCTTCTTTAGTTGAACACTGTTGATGACGACTGCCTATCGCGCCAATTAAATTAGAAAATTTGCAAATTAAGTAAGCATTGATTTGAAAATGCCTTAAGCATATTTTTTTTTTTAAATTGTTGCAAATTTTCAAAATTAATTCTTACCAATAATTAGTAATTTTATTGATTTTTTTCCTTCTGAGGAAAAGAGAAATGTTTTGAAAATCCATGGATTAAAGGTCAGTTTATTGTATTCCTTGCTTGAACACCTGATGATTTAATAAACTTGTAAACTTTCAAATTTTATTTTTTCATCATTTCAATATTTTATATATATATATATATATATATATATATATATATATATATATATATATGGGAAATGAAAAAGGGAAAAACCAAAAAGGATGTTTTTTTTATGTGTTCATCAACGTTTCGTCTTTATTTGCAAGACTTCTTCAGGATGATAATATTAAGAAAAATGTCATGCAAGTACGTGAACATATTGGGTTCACATGATGGGTTGATGAGAAGACGTAGTAGTCACTACTGGAAGCAGTAGGACCAACGTCCGGACTTGATGACTGACATCAGCAAGCCCGGACGTTGGTCCTACTGGTACTACTGCTTCCATTAGTGACTACTACGTCTTCTCATCAACCCATCATGTCAACCCAATATGTTCACGCACTTGCACGACATTTTTCTTAATATTATCATCCTGAAGAAGTCTTACAAATAAAGACGAAACGTTGATGAACACATTAAAAAAACATCCTTTTTGGTTTTTCCTTTTTCATTTCCCATTACGTCGGATTACCTTCATCTTTCCTCTCCCATATATATATATATATATATATATATATATATATATATATATATATATATATATATATATATATATATATAAATATAATTAATATATATTTAATTTATATTAACTATATATATATATTTAATAATTTGCATAATAATTGTTATTCTTGGTAATTAGCCAATCATGATTGTTCTGTGGTTAAGGCGACATTGATGTTTGTCGGTGTAAGGAGAATTACTCTTGCTTAGTGAATGGCATGAAGGGAAGACTGGAGAATTGAACATTGGAAATTTAGAGGATGTCAAAGGTTGATTTGCCGTGTTAGTCTGTGCCTGATATTTGGAAGAGCCCACTAGAAGTAATGATATTCTTTCACATTATGTTCCTATTTAGTACTGGCGTTAGAGATCAAAGCCCCATTAAATCTATTTTATAAACACACCAATGTGTTCATTTTTTAATCACCACGAATCACAGAATTATCCAATTATTAGTAATATTTCAGTATGCATTCAAAAGATTATATATTTTCTAAGCAAATACAACTTTCCAAAGTTGAAATTTGATGGAATTTAGATTTTAGATCAGATTAACTGACATATGCAATAACGTTTTTCTTCTTTGTATATATATATTGTTACTGTTAAAAGCAACTCATTATAACATTTTGGACATATTAAAGGCACAAAAACTAAAATTAAGGAGGCTTTCACAGCGCTACTGAAACCATCTAATGCATGGCTATGTGACCGTCATTGTCCTGGTTGGATGATTGTCAGCTGTGGTCCTACTAAATCGGTAAACGATCGTTGTATGAGAATAATGTCAGATTAAACGAGAATGGCTAATGTCGTTCAAAAAATGGTAAGAATGAACAGAATTTTATTTACAGAAGACAAATTATTGAACATCGGAAATGACTAGTACCGTTTGAAACGTAATGTCTGCGACAATTCCATTAACTTCTTAAAGAAATATACAGTATATTAAATGAAAAAGAAATCATGATAGTTTTCGAAAGACATCATCAAAGATAAATTATCTTTATGTTTCTCACTTCTTGGTTGTTCTTCTTAATTTCTTTTCCATCTTGGAAATGAAGCAGACAAATTGGAATTCTGACCAGAAAGCAATCAAGTTTTTTTGATGTTTTTTTTTGAAGAATATGACATTTCTTGTTGTTAGCCTTTTATTTTGATCATTTGTGAAATGATTCTTTAATAATTAATGACCATATTTGTGATCATTTTGGTTTTACTCGCTAACACATTGTATTGGTGATTATGGTGTATAATTACAACATTATATTATTGATATATGAGTAAATTAGCGTTGTTGAATCATTACATGGATATATTAGCATATAAGCTTTAAATGTAGTCATATATGTATCTATATATCTATCTTAATTCATATCACTCGTCTTTTATTTCTCTCTCTCTCTCTGTATATATATATATATATGATGGACTCTCCCGCGCGTGAATTTGTAATTGCAAGGGTTGCGCAATCCCCAACAACCGCTCTCCTGAGTCGGCATTGCTTGATTCAGATGGCAAGTAGTAATACTGGAAACAATGCCGAGAGAAGCAGAGAGCACATACAGCACCTGGTATTCCCAAATGGTCACCCATTTAGTACTGGCCAGGCTCGACGCCGCTTAACTTCGGTGATCTAATGGGAACCGTGATTGTGCCGTATGTATATATATATATATATATATATATATATATATATATATATGGTAAAATGAAAAAGGAAAACCAAAAACTGGATGTTTTTTATGTGTACATCAACGTTTCGTCTTTATTTATAAGACTTCATCAGGATGATGATATAGGGAAAAGATATCATGCAAGCACAGATACATGTAGGGTAGACATGTTGGGAAGAAAAATAAAATAAAATGAAAAATAATGGCAGCGTCTTGCTGGACGTCCGTACTTGTTAGAGAATGAAAATGAGTGGGAGAAAAAAGGGGAAGGGTGGAGGGAGCAAGGACTACTGTGGCTGGCGATGAGAGAAAGAGGTGGGGGATGAGCAGGGGTAAAATGGATGGCAGAGAGAGATTGGAGGAAGAGGGGGAGGGGGTGTTTGACCAGATGGCTGTGGTCGAGATTGAAGGGGAAGAGTGAGTTGGAATGTTTGGTGTGGGGGGTGTATGCAGGGAAAATGGGGATGGGTAGAGAGGGAGGGGGGGGGGCTGTGATTTTGGTGGATGGGCGAAAGTTATGGTCTTAGAGAGCGTTTGGAGAAAATGAGGGAATTTAAGAAGAGGTATGGGAGAAAATAGATGAGAGGGGGAAGAGGGAGGATTTGTCGTGATAGGGTGTGAAATATTTGAAATATTTGGAAAATGATAGCAATGAGTGAGGGATTGGAGTGGGTGGGGGAGGGGGGTGATTGAAAGGGTGGGTGAGGAATATTTGAAATATTTGGAACATAAGAAAGTTTATTTGGACTGTAGTATTAAAAATGTGAGGGAAAAAAGTGAGGAAAAATAAAAGAAGATTCAGGGAGAAGAAGGAAGGGTGTGGGTGAATGGAAGAGTGTCATAAGGTTAGAGATGAAAATAAAAGTTAGCCATGATCAGGCAAAAGACTTTGTTCTGTGAGGATGATCTTGCTTATTAAGGGTGATAGGTTAAAGAAACCATTTCGCTGCTTGATGGTAGTGGAGGATGTGATGAGGGCAGTTTCCAATAATCTTCGCCGAGATTTGTTGTGGATGTGTTTAGTGATTTTGGCTTGTTCAAATTTGAATGCATGACCATATTCTAGAGCATGGGAGAAAAGTGCACTAAGAGGGTTGTTGTTTTTTATGTCCCTTTTATGTTCATTTAATCGTTTCTTTAATTCACGTTGTGTTTCTCCCACGTAGAATTGATGGCAATCATTGCAAGGGACAGTGTATAAGCCGGCATGGGATGTGGGTGTTTTTTGGAAATGTCTGGATGTGTTTAAAGTTTGTTTTATGGATTGAGAAGTGGTTTGTACTATTGGAATGCCTAGTTTGTTGAGCGTGTTGCATATGGATGTGTTATTGGAATGCGTGGGTAGGAGAAGGGGTCTGTCTATGAGAGAGGTGTTAGGGGTTTGATTTTTTTGTGTGGTGTTTCTGGAGAATATTTGGAAGGCTTTTTTCTTGGCATTTAATATGAAATGTGTGGGGTATTGCAATGTTTTTAGGGAATTAAAAATGTATTTTATTTCTTCATCTATGTGTGGGGGGCTACATATTCTAAGGGCGCGTAGGAAGAAGCCTATAATTATACCTGTTTTGATCTTGCTATGATGGTGGGAGTAGAAATGTATGTAGTCATTTTTGTGAGTGTTTTTGCGGTGTACCTTAAATTCTAGTTTATTGTTGGACTTAATTATAAGAGTATCAAGGAAGGGAATAGAGCCGTTTATTTCAGTCTCATGGGTGAATTTTATGGAGGGTTCTAATGTGTTGAGTTTATCCTTAACATGAATGATTTGTGTGTCTGTGGGGAGGAAAATTAAAATATCATCTATGTATCTAAAGTATTCGATGTTAGGAGGTAGTCTATATTTGAAAGGACCGGATTCTAAGAATTCTAAAAAGAGGCAGGCCAATACACCGCTAAGGGGGTTGCCCATGGGGAGTCCAAATTTTTGTTTGTAGAATACTTCGTTAAATTGGAAATATGTTATGTCAGTGATGAGTCTAATTATTTCTATAAAAGTGTTGGGGGTAAAAGGTAGGTCGGTTTTTGTTTTCTTTATGTGTGTGAAGTAAGTGTAGGCATTTTTTTACAGGTACGTTAGTGTAGAGCGAAGTTACATTTAGGCTGTGTATATTTTTATTTTCTACGTTGATGTTTTTTATTCTGCTAAGAAGGTCGCCTGAATTTTTTATGTGGGAGGGACTGATGGTACCCATTAGTGGAGTGAGGATGTTAGCTATGGCCCGTGCGATTTTGTGTGTGGTGCTACCTATGCTTGATACAATTGGACGCATGGGGGTGTCAGGTTTGTGGGTTTTGGGGAGCCCGTATAATGTGGGAATGATAGGGTGATACTCAATGTTTGATGCCCATTTTTTGTTGTTCTTGATTAGGTGTTTGAAAGATTTGTTAAAATGTTCTATGTTTTTATCTATAGTTTTTTGGTCAGTTTTAGTGTATGTGTTTTCGTCGGATAATAGAGTAGATATTTTTTGATATATGAATTTTTGTCCATGATTACTATGCCCCCTCCTTTGTCAGATGGTGATATGAGTATGTTGTTGTTGTTAGCTAGGTGTTTAAGAGTGTCTATGTATCTCTTGGGTAAGACGGGGTCATTAGGGAGAGTGGTGGTAGTTGAGATTATACCTTGAATGAAGCCTTTGGTGAAATCTGTGTCAGTGTGTCTGTAATTTTTTAGAACTGTGTTGGTGGTGGTGTTAGAGTGTATTCCAGTGGCGAATTTTAAACCGAAACTGAGAGCTTCAGTTTCTATGTTAGAAAGTTTATAGGTGGTGAGGTTGTTTATGAGTTCCGGACGTCCTAGAGTTTTCCATTTGCTGTTTTGGATAAGTTTGTTGAGTTTGTTGTTTAGTCTGGTTGTATGTTGTGTATTGAATCTTTTGATGGATTTAGTGATGTTATCGATAGTGTTGGGCAGTATTGTTTTATTATTTTTGAGGTTGATGCCCAATGTTCTGGCCTCGTGGAAAAGGTGTGAACTCTTGTGTTTTAGTAGGTTTGCAGATGATGTTAAATATGTTTGAATGTAGTCAGGAAAAATGTGGTGCGATTGCTTTAGAAATGTAAATGTACTTGCGGGTATGACCTTTTCTTCGATGCATCTCAGCAGAAAGTTTCTCCTGTTGTTGTGGGAGTTGGCTGCGAATAGTGTGTTCTTATATTTCCGTAGCTTCTGCTGGAAGGTTTGGTTTTCCATTTCGACAAAATGGGAAGAGAAGGATGAAGGTAATCCGACGTGATGGTAAAATGAAAAAGGAAAACCAAAAACTGGATGTTTTTTATGTGTACATCAACGTTTCGTCTTTATTTATAAGACTTCATCAGGATGATGATATAGGGAAAAGATATCATGCAAGCACAGATACATGTAGGGTAGACATGTTGGGAAGAAAAATAAAATAAAATGAAAAATAATGGCAGCGTAACAAACCAAAGCGAAAAATATCAACAAAGTATAAAATGTTTATTAAGTATGAGTTTAAAATAAAGAATTGTTGAGGACATGTTGTAGTGTATATTGTATAAACGTCACAGGGAAAAAGATTGTGGATATTTGTGTATTATTTCCAAATTTAAAACGTAATTAAAAGTCTTTTCTTATTAGCTGTTTAATTCCTGAGCAGACAGACGCTGTAATACGAAAAACTGATGTCTAGCGTATTTTTTATAGTTTTTTAGTCGAAGGATGAGGCATTATTACTGAGGGTAGTCATTCCTACTCATGCACTAAAATTAGTACGTACACAGAAAACGTATGAGCGGATAAAATATAAAGATTGTTGAATTTGAACGAAACTAATTCATTTTTTGAAACACATACTAATAATTGGAATAAATCGCATTTACATGTACATTCTGTTTATAGAGCTATATCGGTCAACCAAATAGGAAGACATATCATATTGTATAATAATAATAATAATAATAATAATAATAATAATAATACGTCGAGAAAATGTCCCCCACAATATATATATATATATATATATATATATATATATATATATATATATATATATATATTATATTATAAAATGAAGTAATAAAATAAGGTGTCAATGAAATTTTATTAGAATTCAAAGTTCAAGCAAAGTATCCTTAAGTCCTTAGCTCATGATATTAGTTGACGCTTATATCTTTTGTTGGATTGCTTCATATATATATATATATATATATATATGATGGACTCTCCCGTCGATTGCGACGTATGAGGTTCCAACAACTTTCATTTGTGTTTAGATCGTTCATGACACATGAGTCCGGCAAGAGACCTGCAAGGAAACCCGCAGACAGTGCAAGAGTGTGAGTAATCGGATGCCAGGTGTGGAGCACTCTCTCTAGCTTTTCGCCTAACTCTGGCAGTTCTCATATTATCCACACAGGTCTCGTTGAATCTCTCCAGTCCAATGCAACAAGCTGCTCGCCATGTCTTCCTGTCTTTTGTACAGTCTTCAAAGTTTTTGGGGGGTACTCCAATTGCCGTCAGCGCATCTTTCAATTTATCCTTGTACCTCAGCAAGGGCCGACCAACATTCCTGTTACCACAAGCTAACTGACTGTACATCAGTGCTTTAGGTATCCTCCCTTCGTCCATTCTTGCTACATGACCAGCCCATCGCAATTGAGACTGCAACAGGAAACTTTCAATTCCACCAATATGGCATCTGTTGTAAAGATCGATGTTAGCGACTTTGTCCTTCAAACTAAGTCCACATATGGTCCTAAGGCAGCTCCTGTGGAACACATCCAATTGGCGAATGTGATGCCGGTAAGGCGTCCACGCCTCACATCCATAGAGAAGACCTGTCAATATTACAGCCCTATACACATTGATTTTTGTCTTCAACTTAATGCCTCTGCTACTCCAAAGACGATGTTTCAGCTTTCCGAAGGCATTTGCCGCTTTTGCAATTCGGTTTATGATTTCATCATCAAGTGAAGCAGCAGAATTAACTTTGCTACCTAGGTAGGTAAAGTTTTTGACATAGTTCATTGGTCTGCCATCCACTTTGAGTTTTTCTAATGGAAATTCATGGACAGGCTGATTTTGTTTCACTCCTTGAACTTGTTTAGGGGTAGGGCATGGTTGATGGACCACCTCAGTCTTCTTTAAACTGATTGTTAAACCAAAGGCCCTACATGCACCTGAAAATTTTGTCAAAAGATTCTGAGCTTCTTCAAAAGAAGTCGCGACCAGGGCAGCATCATCTGCAAAGAGAAGGTCCCGAATGATGGCTTCTCGAACCAAGGTTTTGGCTTTAAAACGCTGATGGTTAAAGAGCCCACCTGTGGTTCGGAATTGAAACTTAACACCTGTGCTTTCATCAGCGAATGCGTGCCGAAGCATCACCGAGAAGAACAATGCAAACAGCACAGGTGCCATCACACAACCCTGTTTCGTACCGTTGGTAACTTCAAAAGGCTCTGAGGTTTCCCCATTGGAAACGACCTGTGCTTTCATCCCTTCATGAAAGGAGATTATGACATCAAGCATGTTGTTGGGGATTCCAAGCTTATGAAGAACTTTCCAAAGTGCTACGCGACTGACCGTATCGAATGCTTTTGTCAAATCAATAAAAACCATGTACAGTTCCCGATTTTTTTCACGAACTTTTTCAGCAACTTGACGAAGGGCAAATACCATGTCGATTGTACCTCGACCAGAGCGAAAACCACATTGGGACTCTGGGTAAATCTCATCAATAAGATGTCTGATGATCCTGTTCAGAATCAACCTTGCAAGAATTTTACCTGCAACAGAAAGCAGAGATATCCCGCGATGATTATCGCAAGAATTCCTGCTTCCCTTGCTCTTATAAAGATGCTTGACATTACTATCCTTAAAGTCCTGTGGGACTCCACCAACTTTCCATATCTCCACAAACAAGATGGTCAGTTTTTCCTCGAGTGCTCTTCCGCCATGTTTGTACACCTCAATGGGGATGCAATCTCTGCCCGGTGCCCCTGACGATAGCTGTTTTTTAGCTTGAGATACTTCCTGAACTGTAGGTGGAAAAGACAGCTCCGGAATTTCGGGATGCTGCGGAAGAGAGGAAATGATGTTTTCGTCAGTCACCGACGCAGAGTTAAGGACAGTTTCAAAGTGCTGCTTCCAGCGCTTAAGGATAGCAGATTTGTCAGTTAGCAGTGTTTCTCCATCCTCAGCAAAAACTGGGGCAGAGCCATTCATTTGAGGACCAAACACCTCTTTCAGGCCAGAGTAAAATGACTTAGAATCCTTCCTGTCGGCTGCGTCCTGAAGTTCCGCAGCTTTGGATGACCACCAAGCCTCTTTCAATGCCCTAAGTGCCTTCTGAACTTGTGCTTTGTGAGCTCTATACGCCTTCTTTTTCACTGTGGAATTTTTGTCCTCGAGCCATGTTTTGTGGCAAACATGCATTTGGTCGATAAGCTTCTGCACTTCAGTGTTGTTTTCATCAAACCAGTCTTGATGTTTCCGTAAAGGGAAGCCCAAAACCTCAGCAGACGAGTCATAAACAGCATTGCGCAATGAATCCCAAGAACTTGAAACGTCACTATTTACCTCTACAGAAGCTATAGCGGCCGTAACTTTTTCCTTCAGCTCATTTTGTGTATCTGCCTGTTTTAGAGGTAGAACATTTAGGCGTTTTGGAACAGAAGACTTTTTCACTCTCCTCTTGTCTAAATGGAAGATTGTCTTGCCGACTATAAGCGCATGATCTGATAAACAACAGCTACTATGGAAAGAGCGTGTTATCTTAAAATCTCTGAGGTCGCGCTTTCTGGTAATTATGTAGTCAATGAGATGCCAATCTTTTGATCGGGGGTGCATCCATGATGTTTTTCGACAATGCTTTTGTTGGAAGTACGTGTTTGTCACACTGAAGTTAAATTCTTTGCATAACGTCAGGAGTCGCAATCCATTTGAATTCATTTTTCCAACACCATGGTGACCCAGAACACCAGCCCATGTTTGAAAGTTGAGCCCCACTCGAGCATTGAAGTCTCCCATCAAAGCAACCTTATCCTTATGCTGAATTTTTGAGATTAAGCTACGCAAATCATTGTAAAGATCAGCTTTGCATTGATCTGAACTATTCATAGTAGGGGCATAACAGCTGATAAGTGTTGCGAATGTGTTGTTTTTTAGTGGAAGTCTTAGGGTCATAATACGATCTGAATGACTTACTGGGAGTGTTGGAAGTGATCTAGCAATTTCCGTCTTCACTGCAAACCCTACGCCAGATTGACGTGGTTCGTTTTCTGGTTTACCAGCCCAGAAAAACGTGTATCCACCTTTTACCTCACACAGCTGTGAGTGACCAGGCAGACGCGTCTCACTAAGGGCAGCAATATCTACATCATGTTTCCTTAATTCCATTGATACGAGGGCCGTTTTCCTTTCTAGTGACGCATCACTATCCTGCAATGTGCGCACATTCCAAGATCCAATGTTTAGCTTCATAAATTTCTTTGTTTTCTGACTGCTGTATTGGATAACTAGACAGCTGCAGTAGGCTGACAAGTCAAAGAAGGGCATGCAATGTTTAAGGCTCCTTTTATCGCCCCCTCCCTGAAATAGGGAAAGCAGTGCTGATCCTAGATAGGCCTGCTTTGTCACTGGTGGAGGACACGAACGGCACAATTGCCCAAAGGTTTGTACCAAACGGCCATCACCCACCAGCCGCCACTGTGTAGAGTGCCAGCTAGAGACTTCCAGCAATATCCTTTGCCTGTCCCCGTCGCCTTTACTCTCTCGCCAGTGGACCCAGAAATACTCATGTCGATTTTAGAAAAGCTGCTAGAAAACCCACACGAATGATTTGATTTGAGTGGTGAAGGCTTGTGTAGGACCATCCGCACTTTTTGGAATTGTTGATTGCACAAGATCGGTGCAAATGAGTGCCACAGAAAAAGTAAGCAACAACCCTCAGGTTATACATCAGAGTTTTCCATCTCCTAGACACCTGCCTTAACAAAGGCTTAGGGGGCATCTCTCCTAGTGGGTTAAACGCGCCCCCAGATACCAAACTGGAAATTTCCCTGATCCGGCGCCATATACATATACATATATACACACATGTACATATACAGAGAGAGAGAGAGAGAGAGAGAGGGGTTGAGACAGACCACTACCCAGTGGCAGGGCGTTAGATTGGTGAGCGCCGGGACATATCTGCATGCCAGCAGGCCCTGCACACTGCACCTCTGGGGTTCTAACCTACTCCGAGATCTCTAGTCTATTAGCCTGGGGCCGCAAAGCACCCAGTTACCATAGTGTACCACGAGGAGGTCAGACTAGAGTCTTGTCTGGGGATAGGCTATATACCAGCAGGGGAGACTTACTCACTCGGCTCCCTTTTCGCACAACTAGTTGGCTATCTGGCGGCTAAGCGAATAGCAAGAGTAGGAAGCCCATGCAACTACAAGTACGCTCCGCTGTAGCACTAGACGCATCACACAGACCTGTGGATAACAACTCCACCACACCACAATATATATATATATATTAACACAGGATAAAAATGCAAAGAATTTCAACCAAGCTTATAAAAAGTTCTCGATATCAAACAGAGCTTTTATATATATATATATAATTATTTTTGTTTATAAAGACATTCACATAATCTGCTACACTGGCATGTCAATGTTGTCGATCAACAGTTGTTAGAAACTGAGATCTCATCAGGAAGAAACAAAATCCAATAATATTTGGAAAGAATTCTGGTTCTTTCCAAATATCATCTGAGACAAGGATTGGATTTTGTTTCTTCCTGGTGAGATCTCAGTTTCTAACAACTGTTGATCGATAACATTGACATGCCAGTGTCGCAGATTATGTACATGTGTGTATAAATAAAAATAATCATATATATATATATATATATATGTATATATATATATATGATTATTTTTATAGCCACACTGAATAGTTGTGATACAGCGAAACAGTTTGTATGCGGATGACTATATATATATATATCTGAGGCAATGGCTGAATCCTTAGAAAATGACCTCCAGTCTGTAGTGGATTGGGGTAAAAAATGGATGGTAACTTTTAATGCCGCAAAGACAAAGCTCCTTTCCTTCAATAACTACAATAAACCTCCCCAACCACCGATTGTCATGGCAAATAACACCCTACCTGAGAGTTTATCGTTCAAACTTCTTGGCCTAACTTTCACAGATAACATGAATTGGAACAAATACATTGAAGACATTGCCAGGGCTGCTGCAAAGAAGGTGGGCTCCCTCTACCGTGCTAGTAAACTTCTCATACTTGACATTATCCTATATCTCTACAAAGCTACCGTCTGCACATGCATAGAGCATTGTTTCCACATCTGGGCTGGTGCATGATCCACTAGTCTCTCCCTCTTAGGCAAAGTCCAAAAAAAGAGTTACCAACTTAATAGGTCCCTCACTATCCACCAAGCTCCAGCCCCTGTCCGATCGCTGCAATGTTGCTTCCTTGTGCGTGTTTTACAAGTACTTCAATTGAATGTGCTCTGATGAGCTTGCTTCTCTGGTGCCCCCACAACGCAAATTCACTAGACCAACCGTCCAATCTGCCAAATCCCATCCATTCACTGTAGAGGTCCCCAGATGCCGGAGAGCCTTCTACTCCAAAAGCTTCTTTTCTCGTGCTGCTGGACTCTGGAACTCCCTCCCTGCTCCCTGTTCTCCTGACGGTACTGACATGCAGTAATTAAAAACTAATGTAAACAGACATCTCGCTGCACAGCTCTCAATTTAGGTTGACCCCCCCCAAAAAAAAACGTGCACCCTTTTTCTCAGTAGCCCCTTACGTCTACAGTGGTGGCCTACCTTGTTTGGGGTGAAGTATGTTAAAAAAAAAAATCTCCTAAAAATACTTCCATTTAGCGATGAAAATTCTATTCCAAATTCTATTCCAAACATTAGTGTATTAGACCGACGAAGCCTTTTATATAGATGCATGGACGCATCTAAAAATACTATTTCAACCTTAAGCGTGACAGACTAACAAATGAAATTCTCCTAAAACTTAAACGTGACAGACCAACGAAAATGCCTTTTAAAACTTAAGTGTGACAGACTGACCAACATAAATAGCATCTTATAGATATACTTAGATGCATCTATAATAAGATGCATTCATTCAATTTGTGCGTTTAGGTATGAAAATGTAATTTCAATTTAAGCGTGACAGACAGAGCTTTTTATAGTAATACTTGGACAAATCTAAAATAAGATGCGTCCTTTCAAATTGCATGTTTAATATTGAAAATGCTATTTAAAATCAAAGGGTGACTGAAAACTGATCAGGAGACAGGGCTTCTTAAAATTTTCATTGTATACATAAGTGCTTAGAGATGAAAATATTATTTAAAACTTAAGTGTGACAGACCAACGAAAATGCTATTTTAAACTTAAATGCGACATACCACGAAAATACTATTTCAAAATTGAGTGCGACAGACAAACGAAAATGCTATTTCAAACTAAAGGGGGACTGACAAACTGATCAGCAGACAGTGCTTATAAATATCCGTTGTATACATAAGCGCTTAGAGATGAAAATATTATTTCAAACTTAAATGAGTCACATCAACGAAAATACTATTTCAAACTTAAGTGTGACATACCACCGAAAATGCTATTTAAAAGTTGAGTGCGAGAGAAAAACGAAAATGCTATTTGAAACTAAAGGGTGACTGACAAACTGACCAGCAGACAGTATTGCTTATAAATATCCGTTGTTCTTAGAGATGAAAATATTATTTAAAACTTAAGTGTGACAAACCAACGAAAATGCTATTTCAAACCTAATGCTACAGACCAACAAAAATGCTATTTCAAACTGAAATTCACCGGTGGACAGAACCTCCCATAAAAATGCAGAGACGTTTTTTTAACAAACGATTGAATAATGATCATAAAAATAAAAGAAACTATGTGTATTTGGAATAATCCAAAATTTAAAAACAAAAAAGTTTTTAAAACCCCCTGAAAATTGTAGAAACAAATGAAAATATCCGCCCGTATACATTCATCACATCCAAATTAACATGTCAGTTATGAGTGGAGGATTACATAAAGTGCCTTTGCATTTTATCCTTTAAGTACTGAACGTACCTCTTTCAGTGAAGAGCTCCTGTATTGTCAGAGGTGAAATAGCAAAGGTTTAGAATCCATCTTAAAGCTCGGCTAGGATGAAATGTCTAGTCACGATATAATCTTGATGGAGTGCCTATGGGGCATTTTGTCAGCCATATTGACAAGCAGAGAATTAGTTGTGACAGAAAAGTTAATGTTCACTTCTAGATTTTTGTTATTGTCGTCAAAGGCTGGGAATATGAAATTGAATGAGGAAGATGGGAAAATTGAGGAGGCTACAGAAAATGAAGGAAATGTATTTGGACAAAAGAAAATGGAAGAGGTGTACCAACCTTGCTGGGAAGTATGAATGGTATAGACTTGTGTCCTGTCACCAAGATGGTTCATGCCATCCATTCTGCTTAAGGCTATAAGACCAGGGATAAGCATTGGACTGAAGAGCCCTTTTGGGCAGAGAACGTGATAATACTAAACAGCAATCATTGTGGAAAGGGCAATTTGAGAGAAGAGAGCAGATGAGAAGTTGAAGAAAAAAGAGAAATGTCAATAAGAGAAGAGAAAGATAAGAAAGAAAAAGAGAAAGAAAGTGTTATTGAAAGAAAGGAGAAAAAGAACAAAACAAAATGAGACTATTTGTATTATTTGGATTATCAAGACTACTGTTTTCATCTTGGATGTCATTCTCACAACGTTTCGACCGATGCTACTTTGACCTTATTCAGGTGCGTCTTGGTAAACTCTAGAATCTTTATGTCGAACTCGGGAATCTATATGGAATTTTGAACTGAACCCTTTATTTAATTCACGGGGGTAGATTGCTTTTATTCCGCCGGCTATGACTGGGTAGACGTTTTAAGTGATTCTTAATTATATTCGTAGTATCGCTTGTATGGAGGATTGAACCTTCAACCTCCAGATGACTGTCACTTAGAACAAATTATTACTTACTACTTTACCCCGTTGTGTCACGGAAAGAAAAAAGAGACTAAATAGAAATTGAAAGAAGAAGTAGAAAAAAGAGGAAGTGGAAAAGAGAACGTTTGGTTGTTTTTGTTGTTTTGTTTTACGGCATATCAACCCTTTTCGGGTTATTTAATGCCAAATCCGGTCATTTTGGTGAAAGTTTTTATGCTTCAAGTTCTTTATATGTTCAAGAATTTATTCATGGTGTTTGGTTGAGTGAAAAGGGAGAATGGAGGTGGGTGAGAATGGGAAATTGTTGTTTTTTGTTTTGGATTTTGCAGAACATGATTGAGTTTTGCAAAGAGAATAAAAACAATAAAATATCAATGTTTGGTGCATTTTGTGGTCAGGAAACCGCTATCTTCAGACAGCTTGAAAAGAGTAGAAGAATGAATGAAAAGTCAAAAAAAAGAAAAAATTGAATAAGAAAATTTTCAAAATGTGGTTTGGTCTGTCTGTTCATTGGCATCTCAACTCTTTCCTTCCACAATTTAAGCTCTGAGTATTTAATAAATGAGGAGATCTTTCCCAATTTCTCAGATTTTAGGATTTTGTTATGAGTTCACCTATCTTCATGCAACGCATTTCTGTGGTTTTATCATTTCTTTACGATAAGTAACCCTCTTATGTTTTTAATTAACCCTTTTAATTTTCCCCACAGAAGATTATATAGATTTTTATATCATCTTCGTGCTTCAACCCTATACGTGGTTATACAGCTTCATTGTTGTTCTGACAGCGATGATGCAGAACCAATTTCATTAAATGTTAATAGATATAATAGATAAGATTGTTCGTTTTTTCTATTGTATCGGCCTGAACTTTCTTCTTTCAATTCTTTTGTGTTTATCTCTCTCTTTCTTTTTCTCTTTCTATCTGTGCTCTCTCTCCTTCTACCTTCCTTCTATCTCTATAATATATATATGCATATATATATATATATATATATATAAAATTGAAATAAAAGCCAAATTAGCAATACAAGATTAATTTATTATTATTTTTTTTTCTTACATTAATCCTATCGATTACGGAATAAAATTCCTTCTTCAGGGGTGACCAGTATTGAGTCATTTTTTTTTTTTCAATCAAAACACAAGAATAAAGAAACTTATTTCTTTGTTAATTTGATAAACGTCTTTGATGGTACGACGTCATCGCCTTGCTGTTATGAAATGGCGGGTAGGATTCAAAAACCGGTGTCGAACGAGGGATGCGTTGGCACGCTGTCGAGTAATATGTGTGTTTTTCGTTCAAGTTTTAAAGTATTGCATGGAAAGTTAATAAAATTGAAATTGAAATAAAAGCCAAATTAGCAATACAAGATTAATTTATTATATATATATATATATATATATATATATATATATATATATATGTGAAAAAAAATGACAAACGGAAAAACAAGTTAAAGTGCAGGAGAAAAACAAAGACAAGAGATTTTGACCGGTTTCGTTCTGTTGAAGAACGTCTTCAGAAATGAAGATAATAAAATAGTTTTATTTTGAAGGCACATACAACTATTTTATTATCTTCATTTCTGAAGACGTTCTCCAACAGAACGAAACCGGTCAAAATCTCTTGTCTTTGTTTTTCTCCTGCACTTTAACTTGTTTTCCGTTTGTCATTTTTTTCACACATTTTGTCCACCACGACATTTCTTTTTCATGAATTATCGTGTACCTTACCCTATATATATATATATATATATATATATATATATATATATATATATATATATATAAATACTTGCAAAACACCTTTTGGTGGTTTTTAGTTTAGCCCATGTGGATTGCTGTTGTATATTACATCATCATAATTAGTATTCTTCATTTAATTACATTCGCATCCCAAGGGTTCTTTATGCAAAGTTTAGAGCTATCTTATCAAATAATTATCCTCATCATTTCCTTCCATATTTTCCTTGGCCTTCCTCTGCCAACTAACCCTGCTATTTAAACTGTTCTGCATCTTCTAACCCAATCGCTCGTATCCATTTTTTCAATGTGACCATACAAACGAAATCTCCGTTTCTGTACAGATCTCACTATAATCTTCTTCTGATCCAACCCTTTAAGACTCACATTACAAATCTATCATATAATTCTCATATGAATTCTTTCCATACAACACATGCCATCAACTCTCACTAGCCAGGTTTCACTTCCATAAATCAATCTCATTTGGTACACATGCCTGATAGACTTTTCCCTTGGTCTACAGTGGTTACGTTTTACTGGTTAGTAATGGCAGAAGTTCTCTGAACTTATTCGATCTACTCCTAACTCTTGAAATCACACTAACACCAACTCAAACATTGCGTCAATGGTATCACCAAGATAATAAAACTACTGAACAACCATAATAGCCTTACCATCCAAATATACTTTCATCTCTGGACCTACCTGTAATTCCACTGCACTTCTTCTGTACCTAATGCTTACAAATACCACAATAACTTCAGTTTCACTGAGCATGGAAACTTTTGATCATCATTTTGGTCTTGGTAATATCCACTCTCAGACTCTTACTTTCCATAACATCCTCCCAAGTCTTTAAATTAACAAGTAGACCTTCTATTAAAAGTAGACTTTCAATTGTTTAACAACATCTTTTCTAAACAATCCACATGAAACTCTCTGTACGATGCTTCTAAGAAACAAATGAAAAACAACGGACTCAGTACAGAATCCTGATGTACTCCAACTTTTACATTAAAGCTGTCACTGTATGTGCTGTTAATTTTAACACGACTTTGAGCATTTCTGTACAATGCTTGAATTACCGTCACCAACCACTCGTTTTCCCCTAATTGATGCAAAGCCCACCAAACAACATCTTTTAGTAATCTGCCAAAACTTTTCTTCAAATCCACAAAGGCAAAATACAGCTTCTTCTTCGTGTCAAGCTACTTCTCTTGTATTTGAAGCACCAGTTGAACTTTGTTCAGGCATAAACCCAAACTTCATTTCATCTACCTTTTTTGCTTTTTTATTTGCTGTTCAATTATTTTCTCAATCACTATCCATTAAATTAATTTGTACTAAGAACCCAGTCTTTCAGTCTACTTTTATTTGTCAAGTTTGTAATAATCTCAATGATACTCTCAATGCCTGTTTCATTTACAACCCTCAACATTTCAGCAACAAGACCTAGGGTCCTGCAGACGTAACCTTTCTTCATCTTATTCACAGCTTCCCATACCTTTTCTTTTTCAATTCTTGAAGCTTGACCAGATACTGATTCTGCAACTTCTAAATTTTCTTGGTCCCATGAAAATTCAGTATTCAACAGTCTCTCATGATAGCATTTCGAAGCATCCCTCTTGTCCTGATCAGTTGTTGCTAGCACTCCAGTTTATATTTCCTACATCTTTTCAAAGCCAAAATATTCAATCCTTAGAGATTGAACCTTCTGATTACCAGATTATTTTGTGAGATGTTTTTACTTCTAAAAGCGCCCTTTAAGGTGACCAGATAGAGTTAGTTGAATGATGCAATACAAAGCAAGAACGAGAGGGGAGGAGGGGGAGCAGTTCAGAGTTGAGTGAACCATTTGAAACATGATCTTCTTAGAAATATTCGATCTTTTTGAGAGAAAAACAAAAAAACACTAAAAGAAGAATGTTTGATAAAAGCTGAGAAAATAATGTGGTCTATGTATTCATGAGTTGAGCTTTGAAAGGGCTGAAAACTAATGGTCCCCAAATCCTTCTGCTTTGAAAGAAGTGAGGGACACACTTTGCAAAATGATTCTTTTAGATAACAATAAATCGTTGGGTTGATGCACTTTGGGGAAAAAAAGAGGATATGAGAATGATAAAAATGAAAGTAGGAAGAAAAAAGAACTGGGAAAAAGAGAAACCATTTATAGAAAGAAAAATGGTGAAGAAATAAGAGAGAACAAAAAGAATCAGAAATATAAGTGAAATAATTAGAAAGGAAAGGAAAAAGAAGAACAGAAAGAAAAAGGATAGACAGAATTAGTAGAAAAGAAGAAAATGAAAGATAACGATCAAGGAAATGTGAAAGAGAATAAAGAAAGGAAGACATCAAATAAGAAAGAAAAACGAGGATTGATTAATTAAAGAGAAAATAAAATATGGAAGAAGATAGAAAAATGAAATAGAGTTCAAATAAAAGAAAAAGAATTGGAAGAAAAAATATGGAAGAAAATAAAGAAGAAACATGAAAGAAATATGACGAAGCAGTAGGATCAATAATTAGAAAGAAAAAAGCAAAATCGAATAAGAGAAAAGTAATTAAAGTATAAAGAACGATGAAATTGGAAAGAAAACAAATAAAAATAAATAAAGAGGGTATGAAAATAGAAACAAAACTTTGAATGAAAATGATATGAAAAAGAAAAAAAGAAAGAAACAACAAATAAAAGAAGAATGAGTATAAGAAGTAGAATAAAAAAATAATCAGAAAGAAAAAGATTGCAAAAATTGAAGAAAGATCAAGAAAATGGAAGAAAATAATGAAGAAGAAAGAAAGAAAAGGACTTCGAAAAAAGATAAAAAAGATAAAAAAGATAAATAAGATAAAAAAGAATAAGAATGGAAAAAAACACGAGGAAAAAATTAGAAAGAAACAAAGAATATAAGAGAATCCGAATGAAAAGAGAAAAGAACTAAAAGAAAGATGAAAGAAAGTAAATGAGAATGAAATAAGAAAGTAAAAAGGAAGAAAATCTAAGAATTTCAAAGAATTAAATAAAGACAAAGAATTGTTCAGCCTTAAGAAAAGTTTTTCCAACAGACGAAAATATCGAACATTTGTCAAGGTTCAATGGATTCTCATAAAAGTTATATCGATTACTTTCAAATATTGCCTTTTTCACTGGCACATCATTTGGGTTTTTACTAAAACATTTCTTCTTCTTTATCTTTATTAGTTTTATCTTTGTATCTTTCTTTCTATTTTTCTTCTTCTTGCATCGTTTTCGTCTGGTTCTCGTTTTTTTTCTTTTTTCTTGTTTTCTCTTTTTTTTTCTTCTTCTTCTTCTTCTTCTTCTTCTTTTTCAATCTATTCTTCTATTAATACATCTTCTTTCTTCATCTTCTTTCTTTTTATTATTTTTCTTTCTTTTTTCTTCTTCTTCTTCTTCTTCTTCTTAAACCTATTCTTCTATTAATACATCTTCTTTCTTTTTATTATTTTCTTTCTTTTTTGCTTCTTCTTCTTCTTTTTATTATTTTTATTTCTTCTTCTTCTTCAATCTATTCTTCTATCAATACATCTTCTTTCTCCATCTTCTTTCTTTTTATTATTTTCTTTCTTTTTTGCTTCTTCTTCTTTTTATTATTTTTCTTTCTTTCTTCTTCTTCTTCTTCTTCTTCTTCTTCTTCTTCAATCTATTCTTCTATCAATACATCTTCTTTCTTCATCTTCTTTCTTTTTATTATTTTCTTTCTTTTTTCTTCTTCTTTTTATTATTTTTCTTTCCTTTCTTCTTCTTCTTCTTCTTCTTTTTCTTTCTTTTCTTCTTCTTCTTCTTCTTCTTCTTCTTCTTCTTCTTCTTCAATCTATTCTTCTATTAATACAATGGATCGTTTACAATAGGTATTCTGCTTTGGCATTACATAACCTACGAAAGGTTGAATAGCCGTTGAACACACAAACCAAACCCAAACAAACCATCTTCTTCCTTCTTTTTCTTTGCCCCATTTTCTTTTAGTGCCAACCTCTCTTCTTTTTCTTATCTTTCTCCTTTTTATTCATCTTAATTCTCCTTCTTGTCTTTTCCAATTTTGGTTTCATCTTTTTCTTCTTATTGCTTCATTTTCTTCTATTTCTTCTTTTTATTCTTGCATCTTTCTCTCTTTCATCGTCTTTATTCTGGCATAAGAAAATAAGATTTAACCACTTTAAATTTAATAAGAGGTTGAATGACACAAGGCCATTAGTAATGTTGTAATTGGTATTCTTACACGCTCACACACTAATCAATAAATGAAGTCGATTATGACATTATAATGGTGTGGCAACAAATCATTACTTACTTGTGTGCCCTAAAGACTCAAGTATAAGTCCCAGTACTGAGAAATATTATGAGAAAGGGATATAGTTTGAATATGATTAGATGCCCCTCAATTTGGACGCCTAGGGGCCATCGCCCCCCTCCCTCTATATGCCACTGGGTACTAATCTTTGTTCTGATCAGTTTACAAATATTTAGCTAAAGCTCCTATACTTGGTATTCTTATGGGGTCATGGATCTTATTACACATCCGGTTACGAACATTTAAGTGTTTGGCACAAGGCCATTGGTCACTTACCGTTATCGGTATTTTTAAAGAGCCAGACAGTTTAGTACTAATCGGCTTTTATACGTTTCTTTCCTCAGACACAACACCTCAGATTGCTGTATTTGTAAGTGGTCACTTATTGAAGTTTTTTTGTTATGGAAGTCGCTTCAGACAAGGCATGAAACCACTTGATGTAAAGAGTTAAAAAGAAGAAAGGTGATTAACGTAAAAGTTGAAGATGCCTATTGAGCTAAGTCTTGAAAATGCCAAGGCTATAGGTAGGAGGAAGACAGTCAGCAGGAAGAGAGTTCCCTAAACCTTCAGTTCTTAAAAAGAAGCTATTTGAATAGGAAGATGTATTCTAACGAGGTACCTGGACAGCGAATTGGTGAAGACTGCTGGACCAACGAGTCAAACGAGCTGAAACAAAGGAAGTAGGGAACAAATCAGAGAATTCTGAAGAACACATGCCATAATAGTATTTATAGAAAAGACCGAAACTAGCAAAATCACGTCAATGAGAAAGACAAACCCGACAATCTACCAAATTCCATCCATTCACCGTGGAGTTCCCCAGATGCTGAAGAGCTTTCTACTCCAAAAGCTCCAAAAGCTTCTTTCCTCGTGCTGCTGGACTCTGGAACTTCCTCCCTGCCCCCTGTTTTCCTTACAGCACTGACATGCAGAAATTTAAAACTAATGTAAACAGACATCTTGCTGCGCAGCTCTCAATTTAGGTTGACCCCCCCCCCCCCAACTTTCACCTTTTTTCTCAGTAGCCCCTTACGTCTACAGTGGCGGCCTGCCTTGTTTGGGGTAAACTATGTTAAAAAAAAGAGTGTGTAGAGAAGTAAGGGATGAATAAAGCTTTTTAACGCATCACTCAGTAAGTCTCGAGCCTGACAGATAGATAGCGCCACTAATAATTAAAGCATATGATTTTTATAAAGTACTAGCTTTCAAATGACACATGTCAAAATTTTAGACCAATTAAATTATTAGTTTACAAATTACAGTCATTTAAGTAAAACTACTGTCGCAAAGGTTCAAAACAATGGAAAAATCTGAAGTCTGTGTGTTAATAAAGCATTGCTTTCTGAGGGGAAAAATACGGTTCAAGCAAAGCAATGACTTCATAAATGCTATTCGGACTCTGCTCTGTCGAAAACAGGGGTTAAGAGATGGTATGCTGACTTTAAACGTGGTCGTACAAACACAAATAATGCTGAACGCACTGGTCGCCCAAATTCGACAGTTGTCCGGAAAGCATATGAAAAGTCTTTAAACTTGTTTCGCCCGATCTTAAATTGAAGTTGTGTGAGATAACAGAAGATTTGAAGATATTAGAAGGTAGTGTATTCACCATTTTACATAAATATTCTTCAATGACAAAGCTGTGCTCAAAGTGGGTGCCACATTTGTTCACATTTGATTAAAAAGAACAATGCATTAACGAGTCAGAGCGTTGTTTGCAACCTTTGCAACTGTTTCAACCCAACAAAAAGGATTTTTTGCATCAATATGTGACAATGGATGAAATATAGATCCACCACTTCACCGAAAAGTCAAATCGGCAGTTAGCTAAGTGGCCAGCAGCACGTGGAACCGTCTAAAGTGACCAAAAACATAAACATCAGTAGGTAGGGTTTTGGCCTTTATATTTTGGGATACACAAGGTATTTTGTTCACTAATTAGTTTGCGATAGGAAGAACCATCAATAGTAAATATCATGTATCATTATTGGTGCATTTGAAATAAGAAATACCAAAAAAAAAAAAAAACGGTTACAAATGATGAAGCAAAAAGTAAAGTGCTCTTTCACCAAGGCAATGCACCATGTCCCAAGTTGATTGCAACGATGGCAAAACTGCACTTTGAATTTCTTCCACACCTACCCTATTCTCCAGATCTAGCCCTCAGCAACTACTAGATGTTTGCAGACCTCAAAAGAATGCTCACGGGAAAAATATTTGACGACAATGAAGATGTGATATTGGAAAATGAGGCGCATTTTGAGGCCAAAGACAAATCTTTTTTTTTAAATGGGCATTGAATTGTTGAAGAAGCATAAGAATCCGTGTATGACCCTGCAAGGAGACAATGTTGATGAATAAAGTCGGATTTTGTTAAAAAGTTGTTGTTTTATTAGTTAGGCTTGAGACATTGAGTGATGTGTTATATGGCTATAAAAGGATCAATTAGAACAGATATTACTATTATTATTTACTCACTAGGAGTTTTCACACAATTCATTATCAGATAATGACTAGTGGTGTTCCCTGGAGTCTGAGTGACAACAAGTCTCTCCAGATTTCCAGTTCTCTCTGCCTCTTTTGATAACCGTTACAAATCAGTCGTTTACCATTGATTTCTTGCTAGCAACCATCTCTCTGGAATTTGAGGGGCAATAAGTCTTTCTGTGTCAGTATTTTCAGCACCCTTCAAATGGAGGTATGGTTTGTGCTCTCCTTCCTCAATTTTTCTCATCCTCCTTGACCCTTCACATTATTATTATTTATCCACTAGGAGTTATCACACTGGTCATCGTCAGTGGTCGCCCACTGCCGACAACCTGTGGTATTCCCTGGAGTCCGAGTGACAACAAGTCTCCTCAGGCCTCCAGTATGCTCCACCTCTTTTCGTTCATCACCGCTGATGACCTTGCGGTAATCGCAACAGCCACCTACCAACGATTTCCCGCTGATAAGGGCCATCGGTCCCCTCTGGGGCCCGAGTGGCAACAAGCCTTCCCAAGGTCCCAGAGCTGTCCGCGCTCTTCCAGTGGAGGTCTGGTTTTGCGCTTTCCCTCCTCGACCCTCTGTCCATAATTTTTGTGACGTCAGCCTATGCTTGCGCCTCATTCGTGCGGTTGTATTTTCCCCGGTTCTGTTGTTTTGTTCTCCGTTCGTTGCTTATGTGGGTTGGTTTCCACATTCGAGGACATTTCTCAGGATTGTAGCTGTTTTGATCATTACTGTCCTTTGTATGGTCTCAGTTATCCCTTTGATTCCTATTTCTCCTAGTCTTTTCTCCATGTTTTTGGGGACTGTTCCTAGTGCTCCTATGATTATTGGTGTTATACTGACTTTCTTCATGTTCCATATTCCTTTCAATTCTCTGGCAAGTTCGGTATATTTGCTTCTTTTTTCCGTCTCTTTGATCTTCACTCTGTGGTCCGCTGGAACGGCGAAGTCTACGATCTTGCAGGATTTTTCTTTCTTGTTGATTATTATCATGTTCGGTCTCCTTGCTGTTATGGGTTTGTCTGTTTGTACATTCATATCCCATATGATTTTGTGTTTTTCGTTTTCTAGTACAGTTTCTGGTTTGTGTTTGTATCGTTTTTTGCATATTCGAAATTCAGTTGCTTGCACATTTCCCGGTGTACTTCTTTCCCCACGCTGTCATGTCTGTTCTTGTATTCATTTTGGGCTAGCTTGCTGCATTCACTTATTATATGGTTTATCGTTTCGTCTCTTTGTCCACACAATCGGCATTTGCTGTTTATTATTATTATTATTATTATTATTATTATTATTATTATTATTATTATTATTATTATTATTATTATTATTATTATTATTATTTATTTCTTTTATTATTATAATTATAATTTTTTTATTATTATTATTAGTATTATTATTATTATTATTTATTACATCTTTGTTATTATTTATTACTTTTACTATTATAATTTATAAATTTATTTTTATCATTATTATTTATTACTTTTTTATTATTATTATTTGTTATATTTATTATTATTATTTTATTATCATTATTTATTACTTTATTATTATTATTTATTAATTTTATTATTATTATTATTATTATTATTAATATTATTTATTATTTTTTATTATTGTTATTATTATTATTATGATTTATTACTTTTATTATTATTATTTATTACTTTTATTATTATTATTATTATTCATTAATTTTATTATTATTATTATTATTAATATTATTTATTACTTTTATTATTATTATTATTATTATTATTATTATTATTATTATTATTATTATTATTATCATTATTATTATTATTTATTACCTGTATTATTATTATTATTATTATTATTATTATTATTATTATTATTATTATTATTATTATTATTATTATTATTATTATTATTATTATTATTATTATTATTTATTACTTTTGATATTATTATTATTTATTACTTTTATTATCATTATTATTTATTACTTTTAGTGTTATTATTGTAGTGTCTTGCATTTGGAGACAACAACGTGTTTCATAATTACCTCACTTACATTGTATAATTGTCTCCCTTTGTATATTTCTCTTCTGTATATAAACGAAAGCTGACGAAGATCGCGCTCTTTAGAAGAAGGTCTCGGAAGCGTAAACATCAAACCATGTCTCTCTTTCTTATTCATTCTACGTTCTCGCTTCGCATTGTATGTATAAGTATCTATTAGTCGCCAGCCGAATATTAATAGATTCACATAACAATTGACAAGCGAGAACATTATAAATGGCGACGAGAATTTTAAACAACTCACGTTTAAAAAAAAAAAAAAAAGAGAAAAAACACTTCGAATGAAAGTCGTTACAAGGCCACGAGAATTTTAAACAACTCACGTTTAAAAAAAAAAAGAGAAAAAACACTTCGAATGAAAGTCGTTACAAGGCCACGAGAATTTTAAACAACTCACGTTTAAAAAAAAGAAAGAGAAAAAACACTTCGAATGAAAGTCGTTACAAGGCCACAAGAATTTTAAACAACTCACGTTTAAAAAAAAAAAAGAAACAAAACGAAAACTAAACGATACGAAGAACGAAACGAAAGAACATAACACACGGAATGAATAAAGAGACAATTTTGACCAAACTTTGATGTTGCTCCGGAACTTTTCGAAGAGCCCGTGCCAAAACAAAAACGGTGAAGTTTTACACGGAAACCTTCAGATACTGAAAAGGCAAGAAAGAAACAGGTCCCTGGCCGAAACGAAAGAGGAAAACAGACAAATGCGGCCAAACTCTGATATTGCCCAAAATCATTCAAAGAGTCCGTATCAGAGACAAAGAACAGAAGTTATTCAAGCCCAGACATAATTCTACTACATAAGAAGAGAGCTGGCAAAGTCCCAAAAAGTGCCACGTACCTTGGCAGAAAGGACAGATAGTCTCTATACAGTGCCCACGTGCAAACAACGACTAGTTGATTTAGCAGGGAATGCTATCAACACTTCGAATGAAACAAAATAAACCAAGAACACTGAAGGAAAAAAAAAACCCCAAAAAACAACGTAACTGGGATAAAAAACTCCTTAAAGGAAAAAACAAAACAAAAAACAACGAATAACGTAAACAACCAGATTTATCGGTGTAGCGCACAGTTAAAAAAAAAACCCCGGAATCTAACACCTTTGATTCCCACGTGGCAGCAATGCACGAAGAAGGGAAGAAAAAGGAAAAGAAGAGAAGCAGTGACATATGCAGACAGAGAAAGAAGGAGAGAGTTTCGACGTCCAACCCAAGACAACTCTTCACGCGGACAAATTCAGACAGCTCCCCTGAAGAAGAGAGAATAGGAATCAAAAACAGATTGATTCAAAAGAGTCGAAAGTCGATTTCCCCCCCACTCATCCTGCAGACGACGTAAGTTGGTCTTCAAATACGTATCTTGCAAAGAAAAAGAAAAAACGATTTCCTCCTTGACTGAGACAATTGTATAATCGGTGATCCCCCTTGAAATCAGAGAATCACCATGGACATATTGCATACATAAGTGATGGACAATAATGGACTGTACTCCCCCCACTTATCATACGCACGCACGCGTACACTTAATTAAGGTGGAGAGAGGTGTAGTGTCTTGCATTTGGAGACAACAACGTGTTTCATAATTACCTCACTTACATTGTATAATTGTCTCCCTTTGTATATTTCTCTTCTGTATATAAACGAAAGCTGACGAAGATCGCGCTCTTTAGAAGAAGGTCTCGGAAGCGTAAACATCAAACCATGTCTCTCTTTCTTATTCATTCTACGTTCTCGCTTCGCATTGTATGTATAAGTATCTATTAGTCGCCAGCCGAATATTAATAGATTCACATAACAATTGACAAGCGAGAACATTATAATTATTATTTATTATTTTTATCATCATTATTATTTATTACTTTTATTATTATTATTATTATTATTTGATATATTTATTATTATTATTTATTACTTTATTATTATTATTATTTATTACTTTTATTATATCATTATTCTTGTTATTATTTATTACTTTTATTCTTCTTATTATTATTCTTTATTATTTTTTATTATTATTTTTATTTTTTATTACTTTTATTATTATAATTATTTATTACTTTTATTATTATAATTATTTATTTATTATTATTATTATTATTATTATTATTATTATTATTATTATTATTATTATTATTATTATTATTATTATTATTATTATTATTATTATTATTATTATTTCATAGTGGTCTCAACTTTTGGATGTTTTTAATTGGAGTTTTCTTTTTTTGAACATCAAGTCAATTCCCTTGACTTTAAACATTCAAGCTGTACCTTAACACTTTCGCTGTTCCTAACAGGCAAGCCTTTTGCAGAATTGGAAAAGGAATTGTCTCGTCAATCTGTTTAAGCCATTTATGGTGGCTTTTCGTTATGGTTCCAAGCGTTCCAATTACAATTGATATATTGTGTCTTTTAAGGGAAAGAGCGATGAGTGCTGTTTTCCGTTTGAGAGCTGTATTTTTGAATAGTCGTAATTTGAGGAAATAATATTTTTGAATAGCCATAATTTGAGGAAATAATATTTTTTAATAGCCGTAATTTGAGGAAACAATATTTTTGAATAGCCGTTATTTGAGGAAATAATATTTTTGAATAGCCGTAATTTGAGGAAATAATATTTTTGAATAGCCGTTATTTGAGGAAATAATATTTTTGAATAGCCGTTATTTGAGGAAATAATATTTTTGAATAGCCGTTATTTGAGGAAATAATATTTTTGAATAGCCGTTATTTGAGGAAATAATATTTTTGAATAGCCGTAATTTGAGGAAATAATATTTTTGAATAGCCGTTATTTGAGGAAATAATATTTTTGAATAGCCGTTATTTGAGGAAATAATATTTTTGAATAGCCGTTATTTGAGGAAATAATATTTTTGAATAGCCGTTATTTGAGGAAATAATATTTTTGAATATCCGTAATTTGAGGAAATAATATTTTTGAATAGCCGTTATTTGAGGAAACAATATATTTGAATAGCCGTAATTTGAGGAAATAATATTTTTGAATAGCCGTTATTTGAGGAAACAATGTTATAAAAGTTGATTAGTACTAAAATGTCTGGCTCTTTACATTTCAATAGTCTAACTTATTCCCATTTTAGGTCTTGATATTTATTTATTTATTCGTGTTCTTTCTCCTGAACTCTGGTATCGAAGGGGCAGGCTATATCAATGATTAAGCAAGTTCTCTTGTTTTTGTTTAAAAAGATTAAGTCGGGTTTTGAATGTTCAAGAACGTTATCAGTGTGTATGCGCATGTCCCAAAGAAGTTTGACATTTTCGCTCTCCTGTGCCACTTCTGGCTTATGCTCATACAACTTTTCATTGTGGTCCAAAGTTTGCATATATTCCAGTGTAGTACCTGAGCGACTTTGTCGTGTCTCCATTGTTTATACTGATGTTGTGCTAACATTGAGCATTCAGATACAATATGCACTAAGGTTTCTTCCCTTTTATTATACAATCTGCACATCGGTGATTCTGCAGTTTTGTCAATGTAGTGTTTGATGGACCTAATGTGAGTGGCTTGTTCCTGGGTTGCCATTAAGGGGCTCTCAGTGGATTTTTTTAGATCACCCCTGACCAACCAATTCCAGTTATTCTAATTATTATTATTTGTACTCACTAGGAGTTCTCACACAAATCATCGTTAGTGATTGCTCACCGACAATAACCAGTGGTATTTCCTGGAGTCTGAGTGACAACAAGCTTCCCCAGATTTCCAGTATTCTTCACATCTTTTCGATAACCACCACAAATAACCTTGCGGTATCGCAACAGCCTCTTACCATTGATTTCTCACTGGTAAGGACAATTGGTCTTCTCTGGGAGTTAGATGGCACTAAGCCTCCCCAAAGTCCCAGCATTCTCCGCACTTTTCCAGTGGAGGTCTGGTGTGTGCTGTCCCTCCCCGGTCTCCTCATCCTCCTCGACCCTCTACAAATATTTTGTCTGATATCAGCCTAGGCACCATTTTTTACATCGTCTAGCTGTTATTAAATGGGATTTCATTTAGAGTTTGGTTATGTTCTGCAATGCATTCTGGGTACTGTACAAATGGAAAGCCAATCATGTAATACAAAACATACTATCGGACTAATCTGTAATTAACTTGATAATTAACAAAAAATGGCTACCCAAATAAAGTAACCTGACGAAATTGAAGAAACATTAAAAAGAAAGGTAGGGTTTTTATTCGGTTAAATAATTTTCTGAGAACTGATCCTTGGCAAGCTATTATTTTACTATTTCATTTAATGTTCAAAACTATAACAGCAAGTTAATAAATTATTCACCCCCCCCCCTCTCATTCATTTGAGAACTGTAATTACATTAAACAGCTTTCATATTTACGTAAAAACGGATTTATTCACCTTTTTTTTCTATCAGAGAGGAATGTGAAAAGTGTTATTAAAAAGGAAAAATACAAATAAACAGGCACTTTTATTAAGTTAAGTGCTAGGACAAAACATCGAGCATTTTCTTTCTACGATTCTGTATCAAAAGTCTATGATTTCAAAATGGCAAAGAACCTCTCTACACAGATCGCACAGGAGTATGTTTATCGATTTGTCTTTAAAGGTCGGCGTCTGCAAAAAAAAAACCCAAAAAAAACAAAACAAAAACATACAAAGTTCTACAAAAATACGAGGATCATGCAAGTAGGTTTATTAAACCAGAAATCATATATGGGTGTGTGTGTTCGGTTTATTAATATATATATATATATATATATATATATATATATATATATAGTTATTTATTTATTTATTAATGTGATACAGAAGGTCAGAACTACGCGATGTTGTTCTGACCTTCTGTAAAACATTAATAAATAAATATTAAATAAATATTACGCTCTTTTTTTCTTCTTCTTAATCGAGCACTCTGCTGGGATTCTCTCTCACTAACCTTGCATATATATATATATATATATATATATATAGTCTCGGAAGTTTTTTTAACCTTCAAAACTGGAAAAAAAAAACTTGTTGAAAGATTTTTGTCTAGTAAGTCAATCAATCTACTGCAATCACTATATTAGTTAACTTCCAAGAATTTACTCTAATGTAAATATATTTTTTAATATGTTTTTTTATATAAGGGATCGTCAGTTGTTTACATATATATATATATATATATATATATATATATATATATATATATATATATTATAATATAAAATGAAGTAATAAAATAAGGTGTCAATCAAATTTTATTAGAATTCAAAGTTCATGCAAAGCATCCTTAAGTCCTTAGCTCATGAGTTTTCAAAGATAATTCTTCTCTTCAGAGGACCATTACCGCAGTTATACTACTACAGGCAATAAAATTACGCTTTGAAAATATATAAAATTATATACACAAATATATAAAAGTACATAGCATCAAACATATCAATCCAAAAACATACTTTTGTTGAATCCATACAGTCCATCCAGGTCATACAAGTTGAGAAGCATAATCAGGAAGGACATTACTCCAAGATACAAACAGCAGTCCAAATACGTGAAATTGAAGCTTCAGTTTTTTATCCGGATGTTTCACTAATTATAAGATATTAGTTGACGCTTATATCTTTTGTTGGATTGCTTCATATATATATATATATATATATATATATATATATATATATATATATATATGAATAAAAATAGGGATATATATATATATATATATATATATATATATATATATATATATATATATATATTTATTAAGTAATTTTACGTACATAAAAGGAATTCATAGACACGTGTTTCTGGCTATTAGATACGTCCTAACGTCCCATTAAAAAGGTAAACTTAATGCAATATTCTTTACCGCTTCGGAAGTGGAAAATAATAAGAAAACATCTTTGTTTCTATCGCCAGTAAAACAATAACAAAAACTACGAAATTATATATATATATATATATATATATATATATATATATAATACTATTTCATATATAAACTTTATAAAATAATATATTATTTACATATATTTTGTTTCAGTATTTACTGTAACAGTTCTCAATACATGAGTAGAGTTTAGTAGTAGTATAAAAATATACTTATTGCAGGTCCTTTTGGCTAAGATCAAAGTGTAGTATCTGTTCCGATGGATCCTGTGCAGTTCTAGGAGGTCCACCCTCCGAGGCTTTGCCTCTCCTCTTTGGGGAGGAGTAAGTTTATTGCTTACTGTCTGAGGCGCCCCTACCGGGGAATGCCGACGGGGCTGCCCAGGCAATTTTTAAATGGCCAGAGTGCTCACCTCTCGAGCGCTGGCTTTTCAAACCCTACTTTCTCGACCCGATCTTGGGTCACATCTTACTTGTGGGAGTAAGATAAAACTGGCCTTGTGCCTAACTCTTAGGGAGGAGTAAATAAAACACAGAAGCGTTTGTGTTTCATTACAGAGAAAGGGTATCAGGCTAAATGTGGGGATTGCATTCTATAATCGTATTTATTGTAAGCAATGGCCACTCCAGATTCCAGCCAGAGTTTTTGATTTTATTACTCTCATCACTAGTCATTTCAATAAATTTTCCTCTTTTTGTTTGAAAAAGATTTGGTGCTCTCTACTTCTAAGTGGGTCAAACAAACAAAGGGTGGCCGAAAGGAACTGAGTCATAACTATCAACATTTTAAATTTTTGTATCTACTTAATATATGCAATTTAAGATGTATAATATTAGCACTATAGAGGCTTTTGTTTTTTTTTAGATTTTATCTACATTTTTAACAACATTTATAGAATTATTTATTCACTTTTTTTTTTCTATTTAAGTGCATTATTTTTTATATGTAGTTGTATTCAGCTTTTTGAAGAGTTCTAACAATTATCTTCTTGTTTGGTCAGAATGCCTATTTAAAAAAATCACATGTCAGCATATCAGCAGAAACGCTAATTTCATTCTTAGATGCATCCACATATCCTTATAAGAGGCTCTGTCTGTCGGTCGGTTGGTTGATTGGTAGATTCGTCATCGAGTAGAACTGTTATCGTTTGACAAGAGCAAGTACATTTTTGTTCTTTATTTACTATTGGGGTCACCACTTATCAAGGCCGGAAGCCACTCGAGGATAAGGGTTAACGAGACATGAATGATTGCTAGTGGAACGATGAGAAACACTATGGAAGTACTATGATTGATCAATGGTATGAACTGTGTTTGACTGCTTCAGGGGTGGTTTATGACAAGAATTTGCTGACATTGAATTTGTAATCAGCAAAGAAGCAGTTCCTTCTGACACATACTGCATGTTCTGTGATAGTTGTTCAACTTTCTTGTGGACAGTGTGGTGAGCATGGTGGCTCAATTGCAGAATTACTTGTGTTTCAAATCCTTGATCCAGATGTGTCCAACCGAAGAGTCCAAAAGGTGTTGAAATTAAAGTCTAGGACATCTTGTCGATAGCTGTCTTCGTGTGTTTAGACTGCAGTGTTATGTCTTATTGTGGAAACAATTATATAATATCTCTCTCTATATACAGAGAGAAGAGGCGGATGTCTAAGAGCAGATGGTGATTGACAGTTTTATCACTTTTTGTTCTTAGTTTTTGGGTTTTCAAATAATTATAGTCTGAAGAACTAAAAGCAAGACACTTTTAGTCACTATGTACTCAATGTACTATATGTCTCCAAACTTGGATCTACATAAGCTCTTTCGCAGATATTGGGCACTTTTCTTTATAAATATAGCAACAAATACAACTATATTTATATATTTATTGGTAAAAAGATATATATATATCTATATATATAAATATATATATATATATATATATATATATAAATATAATCAAGCAAACAAAATCGACAACCTTTTATCTATTGATCCTTGAATTAAGTTTTACGATTCTGCTGATATTTCTTTCTGGGGTTTGAATGAAATAGCCTAGAATTCTTTACAAACCAAGAACTTCGATTCAACTTAGACACATCTTCAAGGTATTCAAAATCTTATTAAAGTGAAAAAAAATCATAAAAACGGTTCAAATCCGGATGGGTGTATTTCTCGTTTATTAGCTCAGCCACATTTTACTCTCTCTCTCTCTCTTTCTCTCTCTTCTCTCTCTCTCTCTCTTTCTCTTTCTCTCTCTCTCTCTCTCTCTCTTTCTCTCTCTCTCCATTTATTATCATTTTTCTCTTGTCCAGAGAGTCAGGCGTTATTTGATATTTTGCAAGCTCACTCTCTAGTCCTCATGGTTCAGCATGTCGGCTGTCTCCAAATTCCACCTTGTACGATATCGTCCAATCACTTACTTTCAGATTTTCCTTAGTCATCCAACTTACTTGCTATTCAAGACATCCATGGAGGATGAATTCTCCACATGACCGTATCAACGTAACCGATTCTTCCTTAGGATAACCTATATTCTGGGTAAATGTAGTGCTATCAGCAAATCCACCAAACTAATGTGTTGCGCTTTGTCAGATTTCACATTGTAGATCCATCTAATCATGGATCTGTCGTGTTGCAGTCAGGCGAGAGAGGACTGGATCAAGACTCAGCCTTTGCTGCCATATAACCAGATGTTTCTGACACAGCCTCTATACAACTTACTCCGAATGTAGAGGGAGACAACTCACGATGTTATCAGAGGCAAATAAAAATGTCGTCTATTCTGTCTTTACCATTGTGGTTATATTGAGCTCACATCCAACACCTTTGCTCAGAAGGATCAACTACCCCTAGGATATTATCATATAGTTTGTGAGGACGACTATCAATAGAGCATACCTGTTGGGGTTGAGATTCAGAACTAACTTGTTCTTCAGGTCACTAATAAAATTAATTGTTATTTGATTCTCATAAAAATCTCAATAACTCGTTCAATAAAAGTCTTTAAAATATCCCAGTAATGGTAAGATAAAATTGTTTTAATTTTTGTTGACTATTTCAATTTTCAAAGTTGTTTCAGTTGATTAAAAACATTGCAATATGACCATCTCTGTCTCAAAACAATTCTATTTAGTCAATCTTTTTTAAAAAAGACAAGTACGTAGGATTGAGACATTGAATAAATTGATCAATCACCAAATGTTTGATTCAACTTGTTTGAATGAGAAAATGAGCTGCCTAAAAACAAAGAAAAGAATTAAAAAGAAAACAATGATCAAATTGATCAGTCATAGAATGATAATGTTTTGTTTTTTTCACTCCTAATGCTGACAAGTCTCACTGAACTCATTAGCATGCAGAGGTCTATATTATATGCTCCTTAAGTATAAGGCCAAATATAGTATAAAATAGTCACATTAATCATGCACATTTGTGTGGATGCAGCGTTGTTATATAGGCCATTTGAAGATAAAGGTTAATGCGATTGTGAGTCGGCGATGAACAACACCTTTAGAAGGATTGGAAACGATGGTTTAAATGGTCAGAATTTGATAATTTGTGTGAGCGTCTCAATAAGAATTTATAAACATTGGACTGTAAAATCGCCATGTTGTACTCGGCTGTTGAGCTTTTTCATTTCTCAGATGCTTGATGTGGTCCAGAACTGTGCAGGGCTTTATTTAGGATAACGCCTTTAATAAGTCATTGTCAACTGCAGACGAACGCCAATACTATTAATCTTCATGGTTATTATCTATATGACAGCATTTTTTTAAACAGCCCATGCCATTAATCTTCATGGTTATTATCTACATGACAACATTTTTTTAAACAGCCCATGCCATTAATCTTCATGGTTATTATCTACATGACAACATTTTTTTAAACAGCCCATGCCATTAATCTTCATGGTTATCTACATGACAACATTTTTTTAAACAGCCCATGCCATTAATCTTCATGGTTATCTACATGACAACATTTTTTTAAACAGCCCATGCCATTAATCTTCATGGTTATTATCTACATGACAACATTTTTTTAAACAGCCCATGCCATTAATCTTCATGGTTATTATCTACATGACACCATCTTTTTAAACAGCCCATGCCATTAATCTTCAGGGTTATTATCTACATGACACCATCTTTTTAAACAGCCCATGCCATTAATCTTCAGGGTTATTATCTACATGACACCATTTTTTTAAACAGCCCATGCCATTAATCTTCAGGGTTATTATCTACATGACACCATTTTTTTAAACAGCCCATGCCATTAATCTTCATGGTTATTATCTACATGACACCATCTTTTTAAACAGCCCATGCCATTAATCTTCAGGGTTATTATCTACATGACACCATCTTTTTAAACAGCCCATGCCATTAATCTTCAGGGTTATTATCTACATAACAACATTTTTTTAAACAGCCCATGCCATTAATCTTCATGGTTATTATCTACATGACACCATCTTTTTAAACAGCCCATGCCATTAATCTTCAGGGTTATTATCTACATGACACCATTTTTTTAAACAGCCCATGCCATTAATCTTCATGGTTATTATCTACATGACACCATCTTTTTAAACAGCCCATGCCATTAATCTTCAGGGTTATTATCTACATGACACCATCTTTTTAAACAGCCCATGCCATTAATCTTCAGGGTTATTATCTACATAACAACATTTTTTTAAACAGCCCATGCCATTAATCTTCATGGTTATTATCTACATGACACCATCTTTTTAAACAGCCCATGCCATTAATCTTCAGGGTTATTATCTACATGACACCATTTTTTTAAACAGCCCATGCCATTAATCTTCAGGGTTATTATCTACATGACACCATTTTTTTAAACAGCCCATGCCATTAATCTTCATGGTTATTATCTACATGACACCATCTTTTTAAACAGCCCATGCCATTAATCTTCAGGGTTATTATCTACATGACACCATCTTTTTAAACAGCCCATGCCATTAATCTTCAGGGTTATTATCTACATAACAACATTTTTTTAAACAGCCCATGCCATTAATCTTCAGGGTTATTATCTACATGACAACATTTTTTTAAACAGCCCATGCCATTAATCTTCATGGTTATTATCTACATGACAACATTTTTTTAAACAGCCCATGCCATTAATCTTCATGGTTATTATCTACATGACAACATTTTTTTAAACAGCCCATGCCATTAATCTTCATGGTTATTATCTACATGACAACATTTTTTTAAACAGCCCATGCCATTAATCTTCATGGTTATTATCTACATGACAACATTTTTTTAAACAGCCCATGCCATTAATCTTCATGGTTATCTACATGACAACATTTTTTTAAACAGCCCATGCCATTAATCTTCATGGTTATTATCTACATGACAACATTTTTTTAAACAGCCCATGCCATTAATCTTCATGGTAATTATCTACATGACAACATTTTTTTAAACAGCCCATGCCATTAATCTTCCTGGTTATTATCTACATAACAACATTTTTTTAAACAGCCCATGTCATTAATCTTCATGTTTATTATCTACATGACAACATTTTTTTAAACAGCCCATGCTATTAATCTTCATGGTTATTATCTACATGACACCATCTTTTTAAACAGCCCATGCCATTAATCTTCATGGTTATTATCTACATGACACCATCTTTTTAAACAGCCCATGCCATTAATCTTCAGGGTTATTATCTACATGACACCATCTTTTTAAACAGCCCATGCCATTAATCTTCAGGGTTATTATCTACATGACACCATCTTTTTAAACAGCCCATGCCATTAATCTTCATGGTTATTATCTACATGACACCATCTTTTTAAACAGCCCATGCCATTAATCTTCAGGGTTATTATCTACATGACACCATCTTTTTAAACAGCCCATGCCATTAATCTTCAGGGTTATTATCTACATGACACCATTTTTTTAAACAGCCCATGCCATTAATCTTCAGGGTTATTATCTACATGACACCATTTTTTTAAACAGCCCATGCCATTAATCTTCATGGTTATTATCTACATGACACCATCTTTTTAAACAGCCCATGCCATTAATCTTCAGGGTTATTATCTACATGACACCATCTTTTTAAACAGCCCATGCCATTAATCTTCAGGGTTATTATCTACATGACACCATCTTTTTAAACAGCCCATGCCATTAATCTTCAGGGTTATTATCTACATGACACCATCTTTTTAAACAGCCCATGCCATTAATCTTCATGGTTATTATCTACATGACACCATCTTTTTAAACAGCCCATGCCATTAATCTTCAGGGTTATTATCTACATGACACCATCTTTTTAAACAGCCCATGCCATTAATCTTCAGGGTTATTATCTACATAACAACATTTTTTTAAACAGCCCATGCCATTAATCTTCATGGTTATTATCTACATGACACCATCTTTTTAAACAGCCCATGCCATTAATCTTCAGGGTTATTATCTACATGACACCATTTTTTTAAACAGCCCATGCCATTAATCTTCAGGGTTATTATCTACATGACACCATTTTTTTAAACAGCCCATGCCATTAATCTTCAGGGTTATTATCTACATGACACCATCTTTTTAAACAGCCCATGCCATTAATCTTCAGGGTTATTATCTACATAACAACATTTTTTTAAACAGTCCATGCCATTAATCTTCATGGTTATTATCTACATGACACCATCTTTTTAAACAGCCCATGCCATTAATCTTCAGGGTTATTATCTACATGACACCATTTTTTTAAACAGCCCATGCCATTAATCTTCATGGTTATTATCTACATGACACCATCTTTTTAAACAGCCCATGCCATTAATCTTCAGGGTTATTATCTACATGACACCATCTTTTTAAACAGCCCATGCCATTAATCTTCAGGGTTATTATCTACATAACAACATTTTTTTAAACAGCCCATGCCATTAATCTTCATGGTTATTATCTACATGACACCATCTTTTTAAACAGCCCATGCCATTAATCTTCAGGGTTATTATCTACATGACACCATTTTTTTAAACAGCCCATGCCATTAATCTTCAGGGTTATTATCTACATGACACCATTTTTTTAAACAGCCCATGCCATTAATCTTCATGGTTATTATCTACATGACACCATCTTTTTAAACAGCCCATGCCATTAATCTTCAGGGTTATTATCTACATGACACCATCTTTTTAAACAGCCCATGCCATTAATCTTCAGGGTTATTATCTACATAACAACATTTTTTTAAACAGCCCATGCCATTAATCTTCAGGGTTATTATCTACATGACACCATCTTTTTAAACAGCCCATGCCATTAATCTTCAGGGTTATTATCTACATGACACCATCTTTTTAAACAGCCCATGCCATTAATCTTCAGGGTTATTATCTACATGACACCATTTTTTTAAACAGCCCATGCCATTAATCTTCATGGTTATTATCTACATGACACCATCTTTTTAAACAGCCCATGCCATTAATCTTCAGGGTTATTATCTACATGACACCATCTTTTTAAACAGCCCATGCCATTAATCTTCAGGGTTATTATCTACATAACAACATTTTTTTAAACAGCCCATGCCATTAATCTTCATGGTTATTATCTACATGACACCATCTTTTTAAACAGCCCATGCCATTAATCTTCAGGGTTATTATCTACATGACACCATTTTTTTAAACAGCCCATGCCATTAATCTTCATGGTTATTATCTACATGACACCATCTTTTTAAACAGCCCATGTCATTAATCTTCAGGGTTATTATCTACATGACACCATTTTTTTAAACAGCCCATGCCATTAATCTTCATGGTTATTATCTACATGACACCATCTTTTTAAACAGCCCATGCCATTAATCTTCAGGGTTATTATCTACATAACAACATTTTTTTAAACAGCCCATGCCATTAATCTTCATGGTTATTATCTACATGACACCATCTTTTTAAACAGCCCATGCCATTAATCTTCAGGGTTATTATCTACATAACAACATTTTTTTAAACAGCCCATGCCATTAATCTTCATGGTTATTATCTACATGACACCATCTTTTTAAACAGCCCATGCCATTAATCTTCAGGGTTATTATCTACATGACACCATTTTTTTAAACAGCCCATGGCATTAATCTTCCTGGTTATTATTTACATGACAACATTTTTTTAAACAGCCCATGCCATTAATCTTCATGGTTATTATCTACATGACAACATTTTTTTAAACAACCCATGCTATTAATCTTCATGGTTATTATCTACATGACACCATTTTTTCAAACAGCCCATGCCATTAATCTTCATGGTTATTATCTACATGACAACATTTTTTTTTAAACAGCCCATGTTATTAATCTTCATGGTTATTATCTACATGACACCATTTTTTTAAACAGCCCATGCTATTAATCTTCATGGTTATTATCTACATGACAACATTTTTTTAAACAGCCCATGCCATTAATCTTCATGGTTATTATCTACATGACACCATTTTTTTTAAACAGCCCATGCCATTAATCTTCCTGGATATTATCTACATGACACCATTTTTTTAAACAGCCCATGCCATTAATCTTCATGGTTATTATCTACATGACAACATTTTTTTAAACAGCCCATGCCATTAATCTTCATGGTTATTATCTACATGACACCATTTTTTTTAAACAGCCCATGCCATTAATCTTCCTGGATATTATCTACATGACACCATTTTTTTAAACAGCCCATGCCATTAATCTTCATGGTTATTATCTACATGACAACATTTTTTTAAACAGCCCATGCCATTAATCTTCATGGTTATTATCTACATGACACCATTTTTTTTAAACAGCCCATGCCATTAATCTTCCTGGATATTATCTACATGACACCATTTTTTTAAACAGCCCATGCCATTAATCTTCATGGTTATTATCTACATGACACCATTTTTTCAAACAGCCCATGCCATTAATCTTCCTGGATATTATCTACATGACACCATTTTTTTAAACAGCCCATGCCATTAATCTTCATGGTTATTATCTACATGACAACATTTTTTTAAACAGCCCATGCCATTAATCTTCATGGTTATTATCTACATGACACCATTTTTTTTAAACAGCCCATGCTATTAATCTTCCTGGTTATTATCTACATGACACCATTTTTTTAAACAGCCCATGCCATTAATCTTCATGGTTATTATCTACATGACACCATTTTTTTTAAACAGCCCATGCCATTAATCTTCCTGGATATTATCTACATGACACCATTTTTTTAAACAGCCCATGCCATTAATCTTCATGGTTATTATCTACATGACACCATTTTTTCAAACAGCCCATGCCATTAATCTTCCTGGATATTATCTACATGACACCATTTTTTTAAACAGCCCATGCCATTAATCTTCATGGTTATTATCTACATGACAACATTTTTTTAAACAGCCCATGCCATTAATCTTCATGGTTATTATCTACATGACACCATTTTTTTTAAACAGCCCATGCTATTAATCTTCCTGGTTATTATCTACATGACAACATTTTTTTAAACAGCCCATGCTATTAATCTTCATGGTTATTATCTACATGACACCATTTTTTTTAAACAGCCCATGCCATTAATCTTCATGGTTATTATCTACATGACACCATTTTTTTTAAACAGCCCATGCCATTAATCTTCATGGTTATTATCTACATGACACCATTTTTTTTAAACAGCCCATGCTATTAATCTTCATGGTTATTATCTACATGACACCATTTTTTTTAAACAGCCCATGCCATTAATCTTCATGGTTATTATCTACATGACACCATTTTTTTTAAACAGCCCATGCCATTAATCTTCATGGTTATTATCTACATGACACCATTTTTTTTAAACAGCCCATGCCATTAATCTTCATGGTTATTATCTACATGACACCATTTTTTTTAAACAGCCCATGCCATTAATCTTCATGGTTATTATCTACATGACACCATTTTTTTTAAACAGCCCATGCTATTAATCTTCATGGTTATTATCTACATGACAACATTTTTTTTAAACAGCCCATGCTATTAATCTTCATGGTTATTATCTACATGACACCATTTTTTTTAAACAGCCCATGCTATTAATCTTCATGGTTATTATCTACATGACACCATTTTTTTTAAACAGCCCATGCCATTAATCTTCATGGTTATTATCTACATGACACCATTTTTTTTAAACAGCCCATGCCATTAATCTTCCTGGATATTATCTACATGACACCATTTTTTTAAACAGCCCATGCCATTAATCTTCATGGTTATTATCTACATGACAACATTTTTTTAAACAGCCCATGCCATTAATCTTCATGGTTATTATCTACATGACACCATTTTTTTTAAACAGCCCATGCTATTAATCTTCCTGGTTATTATCTACATGACAACATTTTTTTAAACAGCCCATGCTATTAATCTTCATGGTTATTATCTACATGACAACATTTTTTTTAAACAGCCCATGCCATTAATCTTCATGGTTATTATCTACATGACAACATTTTTTTAAACAGCCCATGCCATTAATCTTCCTGGTTATTATCTACATGACAACATTTTTTTAAACAGCCCATGCCATTAATCTTCCTGGTTATTATCTACATGACAACATTTTTTTAAACAGCCCATGCCATTAATCTTCCTGGTTATTATCTACATGACAACATTTTTTTAAACAGCCCATGCTATTAATCTTCCTGGTTTTTATCTACATGACACCATTTTTTTTAAACAGCCCATGCCATTAATCTTCATGGTTATTATCTACATGACAACATTTTTTTAAACAGCCCATGCCATTAATCTTCATGGTTATTATCTACATGACACCATTTTTTTAAACAGCCCATGCTATTAATCTTCATGGTTATTATCTACATGACAACATTTTTTTAAACAGCCCATGCTATTAATCTTCATGGTTATTATCTACATAACAACATTTTTTTAAACAGCCCATGCCATTAATCTTCATGGTTATTATCTACATGACAACATTTTTTTAAACAGCCCATGCTATTAATCTTCATGGTTATTATCTACATGACAACATTTTTTTTAAACATCCCATGCCATTAATCTTCATGGTTATTATCTACATGACAACATTTTTTTAAACAGCCCATGCCATTAATCTTCCTGGTTATTATCTACATGACAACATTTTTTTAAACAGCCCATGCCATTAATCTTCATGGTTATTATCTACATGACAACATTTTTTTAAACAGCCCATGCTATTAATCTTCATGGTTATTATCTACATGACAACATTTTTTTAAACAGCCCATGCCATTAATCTTCATGGTTATTATCTACATGACAACATTTTTTTAAACAGCCCATGCCATTAATCTTCATGGTTATTATCTACATGACAACATTTTTTTAAACAGCCGATGCCATTAATCTTCATGGTTATTATCTACATAACAACATTTTTTTAAACAGCCCATGCCATTAATCTTCATGGTTATTATCTACATGACAACATTTTTTTAAACAGCCCATGCTATTAATCTTCATGGTTATTATCTACATGACAACATTTTTTTAAACAGCCCATGCCATTAATCTTCATGGTTATTATCTACATGACAACATTTTTTTAAACAGCCGATGCCATTAATCTTCATGGTTATTATCTACATGACAACATTTTTTAAACAGCCCATGTCAATAATCTTCATGGTTATTATCTACATGACAACATTTTTTTAAACAGCCCATGCTATTAATCTTCATGGTCATTATCTACATGACAATATTTTTTTAAACAGCCCATGCCATTAATCTTCCTGGTTATTATCTACATGACAACATTTTTTTAAACAGCCCATGCCATTAATCTTCATGGTTATTATCTACATAACAACATTTTTTTAAACAGCCCATGCTATTAATCTTCATGGTTATTATCTACATGACAACATTTTTTTAAACAGCCCATGCCATTAATCTTCATTGTTATTATCTACATGACAATATTTTTTTAAACAGCCCATGCCATTAATCTTCCTGGTTATTATCTACATGACAATATTTTTTTAAACAGCCCATGCCATTAATCTTCCTGGTTATTATCTACATGACAACATTTTTTTAAACAGCCCATGCCATTAATCTTCATGGTTATTAGCTACATGACAACATTTTTTTAAACAGCCCATGCTATTAATCTTCATGGTTATTATCTACATGACAACATTTTTTTAAACAGCCCATGCCATTAATCTTCATGGTTATTATCTACATGACAACATTTTTTTAAACAGCCCATGCTATTAATCTTCATGGTTATTATCTACATGACAACATTTTTTTAAACAGCCCATGCTATTAATCTTCATGGTTATTATCTACATGACAACATTTTTTTAAACAGCCCATGCCATTAATCTTCATGGTTATTATCTACATGACAACATTTTTTTAAACAGCCCATGCCATTAATCTTCATGGTTATTATCTACATGACAACATTTTTTTAAACAGCCGATGCCATTAATCTTCATGGTTATTATCTACATAACAACATTTTTTTAAACAGCTCATGCCATTAATCTTCATGGTTATTATCTACATGACAACATTTTTTTAAACAGCCCATACTATTAATCTTCATGGTTATTATCTACATGACAACATTTTTTTAAACAGCCCATGCCATTAATCTTCATGGTTATTATCTACATGACAACATTTTTTTAAACAGCCGATGCCATTAATCTTCATGGTTATTATCTACATAACAACATTTTTTTAAACAGCCCATGCCATTAATCTTCATGGTTATTATCTACATGACAACATTTTTTTAAACAGACCATGCCATTAATCTTCATATTATTATCTACATGACAACATTCTTTTAAACAGCCCATGCCATTAATCTTCCTGGTTATTATCAACATGACAACATTTTTTTAAACAGCCCATGCTATTAATCTTCATGGTTATTATCTACATGACAACATTTTTTTAAACAGCCCATGCTATTAATCTTCATGGTTATTATCTACATGACAACATTTTTTTAAACAGCCCATGCCATTAATCTTCATTGTTATTATCTACATGACAATATTTTTTTAAACAGCCCATGCCATTAATCTTCATGGTTATTATCTACATGACAACATTTTTTTAAACAGCCCATGCCATTAATCTTCATGGTTATTATCTACATGACAACATTCTTTTAAACAGTCGATGCCATTAATCTTCCTGGTTATTATCTACATGACAACATTTTTTTAAACAGCCCATGCTATTAATCTTCATGGTTATTATCTACATGACAACATTTTTTTAAACAGCCCATGCTATTAATCTTCCTGGTTATTATCTACATGACAACATTTTTTTAAACAGCCCATGCTATTAATCTTCCTGGTTATTATCTACATGACAACATTTTTTTAAACAGCCCATGCTATTAATCTTCATGGTTATTATCTACATAACAACATTTTTTCAAACAGCCCATGCTATTAATTTTCATGGTTATTATCTACATGACAACATTTTTTTAAACAGCCCATGCTATTAATCTTCATGGTTATTATCTACATGACAACATTTTTTTTAAACAGCCCATGCCATTAATCTTCCTGGTTATTATCTACATGACAACATTTTTTTAAACAGCCCATGCCATTAATCTTCATGGTTATTATCTACATGACAACATTTTTTTAAACAGCCCATGCCATTAATCTTCATGGTTATTATCTACATGACAACATTTTTTTAAACAGCCCATGCTATTAATCTTCATGGTTATTATCTACATGACAACATTCTTTTAAACAGTCCATGCCATTAATCTTCCTGGTTATTATCTACATGACAACATTTTTTTAAACAGCCCATGCTATTAATCTTCATGGTTATTATCTACATGACACCATTTTTTTAAACAGCCCATGCCATTAATCTTCATGGTTATTATCTACATGACAACATTTGTTTAGACAGCCCATGCCATTAATCTTCATGGTTATTATCTACATGACAACATTTTTTTAAACAGCCCATGCCATTAATCTTCCTGGTTATTATCTACATGACAACATTTTTTTAAACAGCCCATGCCATTAATCTTCATGGTTATTATCTACATGACACCATTTTTCTAAACAGCCCATGCCATTAATCTTCATGGTTATTATCTACATGACAACATTTTTTTAAACAGCCCATGCCATTAATCTTCATGGTTATTATCTACATGACACCATTTTTTTAAACAGCCCATGCTATTAATCTTCATGGTTATTATCTACATGACAACATTTTTTTAAACAGCCCATGCCATTAATCTTCATGGTTATTATCTACATGACACCATTTTTTTAAACAGCCCATGCTATTAATCTTCATGGTTATTATCTACATGACAACATTTTTTTAAACAGCCCATGCCATTAATCTTCATGGTTATTATCTACATGACACCATTTTTTTAAACAGCCCATGCTATTAATCTTCATGGTTATTATCTACATGACACCATTTTTCTAAACAGCCCATGCTATTAATCTTCATGGTTATTATCTACATGACCACATTTTTTTAAACAGCCCATGCCATTAATCTTCATGGTTATTATCTACATAACACCATTTTTTTTAAACAGCCCATGCCATTAATCTTCATGGTTATTATCTACATGACAACATTTTTTTAAACAGCCCATGCTATTAATCTTCATGGTTATTATCTACATGACAACATTTTTTTAAACAGCCCATGCCATTAATCTTCATGGTTATTATCTACATGACAACATTTTTTTAAACAGCCCATGCCATTAATCTTCATGGTTATTATCTACATGACAACATTTTTTTAAACAGCCCATGCTATTAATCTTCATGGTTATTGTCTACATGACAACATTCTTTTAAACAGTCCATGCCATTAATCTTCCTGGTTATTATCTACATGACACCATTTTTTTAAACAGCCCATGCTATTAATCTTCATGGTTATTATCTACATGACAACATTTTTTTAAACAGCCCATGCCATTAATCTTCATGGTTATTATCTACATGACAACATTTTTTTAAACAGCCCATGCTATTAATCTTCATGGTTATTATCTACATGACAACATTTTTTAAAACAGCCCATGCTATTAATCTTCCTGGTTATTATCTACATGACAACATTTTTTTAAACAGCCCATGCCATTAATCTTCAGGGTTATTATCTACATGACACCATTTTTTTAAACAGCCCATGCCATTAATTATCCTGGTTATTATCTACATGACAACATTTTTTTAAACAGCCCATGCCATTAATCTTCATGGTTATTATCTACATGACAACATTTTTTTAAACAGCCCATGCCATTAATCTTCATGGTTATTATCTACATGACAACATTTTTTTAAACAGCCCATGCCATTAATCTTCCTGGTTATTATCTACATGACAACTTTTTTTTAAACAGCCCATGCCATTAATCTTCATTGTTATTATCTACATGACAACATTTTTTTAAACAGCCCATGCCATTAATCTTCATTGTTATTATCTACATGACAACTTTTTTTTAAACAGCCCATGCCATTAATCTTCATTGTTATTATCTACATGACAACTTTTTTTTAAACAGCCCATGCCATTAATCTTCATGGTTATTATCTACATGACAACATTTTTTTAAACAGCCCATGCCATTAATCTTCATGGTTATTATCTACATGACAACTTTTTTTTAAACAGCCCATGCCATTAATCTTCATGGTTATTATCTACATGACAACATTTTTTTAAACAGCCCATGCTATTAATCTTCCTGGTTATTATCTACATGACAACATTTTTTTAAACAGCCCATGCCATTAATCTTCCTGGTTATTATCTACATGACAACATTTTTTTAAACAGCCCATGCTATTAATCTTCCTGGTTATTATCTACATGACAACATTTTTTTAAACAGCCCATGCTATTAATCTTCCTGGTTATTATCTACATGACAACATTTTTTTAAACAGCCCATGCCATTAATCTTCATGGTTATTATCTACATGACAACATTTTTTTAAACAGCCCATGCCATTAATCTTCATGGTTATTATCTACATGACAACATTTTTTTAAACAGCCCATGCCATTAATCTTCATTGTTATTATCTACATGACAAAATTTTTTTAAACAGCCCATGCTATTAATCTTCATTGTTATTATCTACATTACAACATTTTTTTAAACAGCCCATGCCATTAATCTTCATGGTTATTATCTACATGACAACATTTTTTTAAACAGCCCATGCTATTAATCTTCATGGTTATTATCTACATGACAACATTCTTTTAAACAGTCCATGCCATTTATCTTCCTGGTTATTATCTACATGACAACATTTTTTTAAACAGCCCATGCTATTAATCTTCATGGTTATTATCTACATGACAACATTTTTTTAAACAGCCCATTCCATTAATCTTCATGGTTATTATCTACATGACAACATTTTTTTAAACAGCCCATGCTATTAATCTTCATGGTTATTATCTACATGACAACATTTTTTTAAACAGCCCATGCTATTTATCTTCCTGGTTATTATCTACATGACAACATTTTTTTAAACAGCCCATGCCATTAATCTTCAGGGTTATTATCTACATGACACCATTTTTTTAAACAGCCCATGCCATTAATTATCCTGGTTATTATCTACATGACAACATTTTTTTAAACAGCCCATGCCATTAATCTTCATGGTTATTATCTACATGACAACATTTTTTTAAACAGCCCATGCCATTAATCTTCATGGTTATTATCTACATGACAACATTTTTTTAAACAGCCCATGCCATTAATCTTCCTGGTTATTATCTACATGACAACTTTTTTTTAAACAGCCCATGCCATTAATCTTCATGGTTATTATCTACATGACAACATTTTTTTAAACAGCCCATGCTATTAATCTTCATAGTTATTATCTACATGACAACATTTTTTTAAACAGCCCATGCTATTAATCTTCATGGTTATTATCTACATGACAACATTTTTTTAAACAGCCCATGCCATTAATCTTCATGGTTATTATCTACATGACAACATTTTTTTAAACAGCCCATGCTATTAATCTTCATGGTTATTATCTACATGACAACATTTTTTAAAACAGCCCATGCTATTAATCTTCCTGGTTATTATCTACATGACAACATTTTTTTAAACAGCCCATGCCATTAATCTTCAGGGTTATTATCTACATGACACCATTTTTTTAAACAGCCCATGCCATTAACATTCCTGGTTATTATCTACATGACAACATTTTTTTAAACAGCCCATGCCATTAATCTTCATGGTTATTATCTACATGACAACATTTTTTAAACAGCCCATGCCATTAATCTTCATGGTTATTATCTACATGACAACATTTTTTTAAACAGCCCATGCCATTAATCTTCCTGGTTATTATCTACATGACACCATTTTTTTAAACAGCCCATGCTATTAATCTTCATGGTTATTATCTACATGACACCATTTTTCTAAACAGCCCATGCCATTAATATTCATGGTTATTATCTACATGACAACATTTTTTTAAACAGCCCATGCCATTAATCTTCCTGGTTATTATCTACATGACAACATTTTTTTAAACAGCCCATGCCATTAATCTTCATGGTTATTATCTACATGACAACATTTTTTTAAACAGCCCATGCCATTAATCTTCATGGTTATTATCTACACGACAACATTTTTTTAAACAGCCCATGCCATTAATCTTCATGGTTATTATCTACATGACAACATTTTTTTAAACAGCCCATGCCATTAATCTTCCTGGTTATTATCTACATGACAACATTTTTTTAAACAGCCCATGCCATTAATCTTCATGGTTATTATCTACATGACAACATTTTTTAAAACAGCCCATGCTATTAATCTTCCTGGTTATTATCTACATGACAACATTTTTTAAAACAGCCCATGCTATTAATCTTCCTGGTTATTATCTACATGACAACATTTTTTTAAACAGCCCATGCCATTAATCTTCAGGGTTATTATCTACATGACAACATTCTTTTAAACAGTCCATGCCATTAATCTTCCTGGTTATTATCTACATGACAACATTTTTTTAAACAGCCCATGCTATTAATCTTCATGGTTATTATCTACATGACAACATTTTTTTAAACAGCCCATGCTATTAATCTTCCTGGTTATTATCTACATGACAACATTTTTTTAAACAGCCCATGCTATTAATCTTCCTGGTTATTATCTACATGACAACATTTTTTTAAACAGCCCATGCTATTAATCTTCATGGTTATTATCTACATAACAACATTTTTTCAAACAGCCCATGCTATTAATTTTCATGGTTATTATCTACATGACAACATTTTTTTAAACAGCCCATGCTATTAATCTTCCTGGTTATTATCTACATGACACCATTTTTTTAAACAGCCCATGCTATTAATCTTCATGGTTATTATCTACATGACACAATTTTTCTAAACAGCCCATGCTATTAATTTTCATGGTTATTATCTACATGACAACATTTTTTTAAACAGCCCATGCTATTAATCTTCCTGGTTATTATCTACATGACACCATTTTTTTAAACAGCCCATGCTATTAATCTTCATGGTTATTATCTACATGACAACATTTTTTTAAACAGCCCATGCCATTAATCTTCATGGTTATTATCTACATGACAACATTTTTTTAAACAGCCCATGCTATTAATCTTCATGGTTATTATCTACATGACAACATTTTTTAAAACAGCCCATGCTATTAATCTTCCTGGTTATTATCTACATGACAACATTTTTTTAAACAGCCCATGCCATTAATCTTCAGGGTTATTATCTACATGACAACATTTTTTTAAACAGCCCATGCCATTAATCTTCCTGGTTATTATCTACATGACAACATTTTTTTAAACAGCCCATGCCATTAATCTTCATGGTTATTATCTACATGACAACATTTTTTAAACAGCCCATGCCATTAATCTTCATGGTTATTATCTACATGACAACATTTTTTTAAACAGCCCATGCCATTAATCTTCCTGGTTATTATCTACATGACACCATTTTTTTAAACAGCCCATGCTATTAATCTTCATGGTTATTATCTACATGACACCATTTTTCTAAACAGCCCATGCCATTAATATTCATGGTTATTATCTACATGACAACATTTTTTTAAACAGCCCATGCCATTAATCTTCCTGGTTATTATCTACATGACAACATTTTTTAAAACAGCCCATGCTATTAATCTTCCTGGTTATTATCTACATGACAACATTTTTTTAAACAGCCCATGCCATTAATCTTCAGGGTTATTATCTACATGACAACATTCTTTTAAACAGTCCATGCCATTAATCTTCCTGGTTATTATCTACATGACAACATTTTTTTAAACAGCCCATGCTATTAATCTTCATGGTTATTATCTACATGACAACATTTTTTTAAACAGCCCATGCTATTAATCTTCCTGGTTATTATCTACATGACAACATTTTTTTAAACAGCCCATGCTATTAATCTTCCTGGTTATTATCTACATGACAACATTTTTTTAAACAGCCCATGCTATTAATCTTCATGGTTATTATCTACATAACAACATTTTTTCAAACAGCCCATGCTATTAATTTTCATGGTTATTATCTACATGACAACATTTTTTTAAACAGCCCATGCTATTAATCTTCCTGGTTATTATCTACATGACACCATTTTTTTAAACAGCCCATGCTATTAATCTTCATGGTTATTATCTACATGACACAATTTTTCTAAACAGCCCATGCTATTAATTTTCATGGTTATTATCTACATGACAACATTTTTTTAAACAGCCCATGCTATTAATCTTCCTGGTTATTATCTACATGACACCATTTTTTTAAACAGCCCATGCTATTAATCTTCATGGTTATTATCTACATGACAACATTTTTTTAAACAGCCCATGCCATTAATCTTCATGGTTATTATCTACATGACAACATTTTTTTAAACAGCCCATGCTATTAATCTTCATGGTTATTATCTACATGACAACATTTTTTAAAACAGCCCATGCTATTAATCTTCCTGGTTATTATCTACATGACAACATTTTTTTAAACAGCCCATGCCATTAATCTTCAGGGTTATTATCTACATGACAACATTTTTTTAAACAGCCCATGCCATTAATCTTCCTGGTTATTATCTACATGACAACATTTTTTTAAACAGCCCATGCCATTAATCTTCATGGTTATTATCTACATGACAACATTTTTTAAACAGCCCATGCCATTAATCTTCATGGTTATTATCTACATGACAACATTTTTTTAAACAGCCCATGCCATTAATCTTCCTGGTTATTATCTACATGACACCATTTTTTTAAACAGCCCATGCTATTAATCTTCATGGTTATTATCTACATGACACCATTTTTCTAAACAGCCCATGCCATTAATATTCATGGTTATTATCTACATGACAACATTTTTTTAAACAGCCCATGCCATTAATCTTCCTGGTTATTATCTACATGACAACATTTTTTTAAACAGCCCATGCCATTAATCTTCATGGTTATTATCTACACGACAACATTTTTTTAAACAGCCCATGCCATTAATCTTCATGGTTATTATCTACATGACAACATTTTTTTAAACAGCCCATGCCATTAATCTTCCTGGTTATTATCTACATGACAACATTTTTTTAAACAGCCCATGCCATTAATCTTCATGGTTATTATCTACATGACAACATTTTTTAAAACAGCCCATGCTATTAATCTTCCTGGTTATTATCTACATGACAACATTTTTTAAAACAGCCCATGCCATTAATCTTCATGGTTATTATCTACATGACAACATTTTTTAAAACAGCCCATGCCATTAATCTTCCTGGTTATTATCTACATGACAACATTTTTTTAAACAGCCCATGCCATTAATCTTCATGGTTATTATCTACATGACAACATTTTTTTAAACAGCCCATGCTATTAATCTTCATGGTTATTATCTACATGACAACATTTTTTAAAACAGCCCATGCTATTAATCTTCCTGGTTATTATCTACATGACAACATTTTTTTAAACAGCCCATGCCATTAATCTTCAGGGTTATTATCTACATGACCCCATTTTTTTAAACAGCCCATGCCATTAATCTTCCTGGTTATTATCTACATGACAACATTTTTTTAAACAGCCCATGCCATTAATCTTCATGGTTATTATCTACATGACAACATTTTTTAAACAGCCCATGCCATTAATCTTCATGGTTATTATCTACATGACAACATTTTTTTAAACAGCCCATGCCATTAATCTTCCTGGTTATTATCTACATGACAACATTTTTTTAAACAGCCCATGCTATTAATCTTCATGGTTATTATCTACATGACACCATTTTTCTAAACAGCCCATGCCATTAATATTCATGGTTATTATCTACATGACAACATTTTTTTAAACAGCCCATGCCATTAATCTTCCTGGTTATTATCTACATGACAACATTTTTTTAAACAGCCCATGCCATTAATCTTCATGGTTATTATCTACACGACAACATTTTTTTAAACAGCCCATGCCATTAATCTTCATGGTTATTATCTACATGACAACATTTTTTTAAACAGCCCATGCCATTAATCTTCCTGGTTATTATCTACATGACAACATTTTTTTAAACAGCCCATGCCATTAATCTTCATGGTTATTATCTACATGACAACATTTTTTTAAACAGCCCATGCCATTAATCTTCCTGGTTATTATCTACATGACAACATTTTTTTAAACAGCCCATGCCATTAATCTTCCTGGTTATTATCTACATGACACCATTTTTTTAAACAGCCCATGGCATTAATTTTCCTGGTTATTATCTACATGACAACATTTTTTTAAACAGCCCATGCCATTAATCTTCATGGTTATTATCTACATGACAACATTTTTTTAAACAGCATTTCTGTGTAGGTTTGTTGACGGCCTCCTCGCTGAATGCTCTCTTAACGTCAGGAATTGTCTTTGCTACTTTATGACCAAGTTTGAACTGATGCAGCTAATTCCTTTGCACCACTTCTTTAATAACCTGAATTTACAACACCATAACATTTAAAGTAAATCTAATAACAGGATAATCAATGTGTAGTATATATATATTCTTTGCCACCCCAAGAACTTCTTAGCGCATTCTCCAGATATCAGCTTGTATGTAATGCCTTTCCTGAGGATGCTCCGAGACCATTTTAAATAACTGTCCCAATTTATTTTTTCGTCCGGCAAAAGGACACTTGTTGTAGTTTTGGTAAACCTCACCAGCCTACATGTCGACTTGTGCTACATAATCTGACCATTTAACTCGGTCAGCTACTCCTGCCTATGTCCTGGCTACTTTGCCCTGCTGTGTATTAGAACCCCTCTGCTCCTGACGATGCTCTGGTTGCATCATCCTGCTCTTCCTTTGCCACTTTGGTCCTCCTGATGTTCCGACCACTTTGTCCACCTATCAACTAACCTATTTTCCAGTCGTCAACTTGACTAGCTAAGACACTATTCAACTCTGCAATTGGATCCTACCCAGCAATATCGACCAACGTTGAACTAAGCTAAGTAACCAATGTTTCTCTTTCTTGACCAGATGCTTGGGTTTTATCTGCCCTTTCCAGAACAAACCCGGTCCCTTTCAGGACAATTTTTATTTAAGTATACCGAGCTATTATCCACCCTCAAGGCGACGTCCACACACACCCAGCATCGTTGGAGAAGTGACTAGCCCTGCTGAGCTGTTCTCCACCCTTAGTACGATGTCCATACTTCAATCATCAACGTTGGAGAGGCAACCTGACCAGACATTCAACCTCCACTGAACCAAAACCAATGCGTACCTTTCTGGCCAAATATAACCAGTTAATTTTGATATACAACGTTAATTCCTAAGTTCGTCATCCTTCTTCGTCTATTGTTGTATTGTCGTAGTCAAAAGTTTTTGGGGCGACCTTCACAGTAGGCTATCTCACAACACGACCATAATCAGGAAATATCTTTAACCTATACACTACAAGCATCATCTTAATGTTTTGCTACAAAGCAGAACAAAGCAAAAAAGAAAACGTTTACAAAGTTGAATGAATGTCCAAAATGATTTTATGGTAAATATTTCATACACAACTCAAGAGAAAACATTGGATTAATTTGTTCTTAATATTCACTGTCTTCTTCACATTTGCTTTTTTCAAATTTTAATTTTATAAAATTTCAAACATTTTTATTTGATATCACCAGGTTATAAAGATAATTAAAATCAAGGGATAACATTTTTTATGTATTTTAATTTTTATAAAAATTAAAAAGACAATAAAAAAAAAACATCATTTAAAAGAAAAAGAATATCGTATCTCTACCTGCGTCTTTAAACAGAACATGTATTTCAGTTTAAAATAATGATTTAATAAAAAAACAATTGAATAAAAAAAATTATTAAAAAAAATATTTTTTTTTTTTAAAAGAATGTAATTTTTACAAAAGGAATTGCATTAAACAACATTTTGTTTACCCACTGTTCATAAATTTAGTTCATTTTCTTTTCAAATGCTGAACGGTTCTCTAGTTTTATATGTGTTTATAGATCAAGATCAAGAAGTGGTAGGATTCGTCTATAACTGAGGTTGATTTGAAATAATAATAATAAGAAGAATAACAATAGTAATAAAAGAATAATAATAATGATAATGATAACCATAATAAAAACATTAATAATGGATGATTTGACATAATCATAATAAACAAGAAAAAATAATAATAATAAAAAAAACGATAATAATAATGATAACCATAATAAAAACATTAATAATTGCAATAATGATCCGTATATCACTGAGGATATAATAATAATAATGAGGTTAATGTCAGTAATATCACTCGTTATCTGTGACGATATTAATATATGTACACAATAATATAGCTATAATATCAATAGCTATGTTTGGAAGAAGAAATCATAATAATGGTAATAATAATAAAACAATCATGATATTAATTATAACAATAACAGTAACATTGATAAGAAACATACCAATAATAATTATAATAATGATCGTAATAATGATAAAAGTAACATAATAATAAGATAAAATATTATTATTGTTATTACAATTTGTACACTTTACCATGTAGTATAAATGCTTTATCGTTTCCTGTTTTTCTACTGATGCAATCAATTTAGGCACTAATAATAATAATAATAATAATAATAATAATAACAATAATAATGAAAATAATAATAATAACAATAATAATAATAATAATAATAATAATGATAATAATAATAATAATAATAACAATAATAATAATAATAATAATAATAATAATGATAATAATAATAATAATAATAATAATAATAATAATAATAATAATAATAATAAATTAATGATGGCAAAAGTTATCCTAACATCAATGAGGATATAATAATAATGAGATTACTATCAGTAATATCACTCGTATCCGATAATAACAATAATTATAATAATAATAGAAATGGTGAAATGATGCTTCTGCTGCTGCTTCTGATGATGATGATGATTGTAATTTTAACACATATCCCCAATGTTCCTGCTTTTTTAATCAATGAAAGCAATGGCAATAATTCCAATAATAATAATTTCAGTAATAATAATAATATATAGTGATAAATTGGATGATAATAATAATGATCATAACTATAACAATAATTTTAATAATGTTAATAGTGATATTAACTATAATTCAATAATAATAATTATAATTTCATTGATAATATAAATTATTATAATAATAAGAATCATAATGATATTTTCAATAATAATAAGAATACCGATCATAATGATAATAATGATAATAATAATGATAATAATAATAGAAATTTCAATACAACTAATAATAATGATCAATATGGCATTACTACTACGATTGCTAATAATAATATCAATAATAATAATAATAATAATAATAATCTTCTTTAAAGTTACTACTACTAATAATAATAGAGTATTACTACTACTAATGTCAATACTATTAATTATAATAATGGTCATAATAATAATAATAATAATATTATTATTAATAATAATAGTAATAATAATAATAATAATGGTGATGATCATTATACAAAAAATAATAATTTCACGCAATTATAATGGTTATTACCTATAATTGATGGAGCAGTTATGGTAACAGTTATGCAAAAAACTGAAAAAAGACTCCGATAAACTGGAATTTCATCATACAAAACAGATGAAATATTAAGATCAACAATTGTAGAATGCAAAAATGAACCGACATAGCTTAGAGTTGAAATCGAATAGCCTGCGTGTAGAGAACTAAAAATATAGACAGACATAAGATGAACCAAAGGGAATTAAATCTGTCAGGGTAGATATATAAGAAAAATGCTTAATTTGATTCCCCAGACCTCCCCCCCCCCCTCTAGAAATGGTCACAAAGGATCTGAGAAGAGGGAAAGCACAATACAGACCTCAACTGGAATGACACGAAGAGTATTGGAATCTTCAGGATGACTATTTTATTATTTCTTAAATTCCAGAAAAAAACCATTGGCCATTATCAGCTACAATTCAATGGTAAACTGCTATTGCTAAAATGCAAAGTAATTTGAAACGGTGATTCAAGAAGTGCAGATTACTGGAAATCTGGAAAAAAACTTGTTGACACTCGGACGCCAGGGAATAAAACCTGTTTTTGCTAGTGAGTGATCACTGGTAATGCCTTGTGTGAGAACTCCTAGTGAGTAGGCCCTAATAATGATGATACTAATGATGATGATGATAATGATGATGGTGATAGTAATAATAATGTAAATGCTACTCCTAATAATAATGATCTTATTAATAATAACCATAATAAGATGATAATAATAAGTTGAACCTGAAGAGCAAGAAATGTGTAAGATCGATAAGTATGAAGGAGTAAAAATAATACGAAACGCAACCAAAGAAGTTATCAAAAATCGATTTAAGATTCCAACAAATGTGAGGACCATCCAGCATGACAGACAGACAGCTGTTCATGGTACGATCATTTCTGGTTTGAAGCCTCTCATTTTGGTTGAAGAATTCTACGTCTCCCCTTCATAGCCTGAATTCCTGCAATTATTTTTGTCATCAAACTTCCTCCGATCTAACATATGGATGATTATCATTCTTTTCTGAAATGTTAAGGAACATATTTTTGTAATCTTTGTCCACATTATCCATTCACTTTGAGTGATATGTTTTACAACCTTCTTTTCTCTGAAATTTCAATAAATCATTATCATCAGCATTTTGAGTTTTAGGAATCATCATCATCATCATCATCATCATCATGACGTCTGTTTTACATACTGGTACGTGTTGGACGGCAAATCGACCTGGCCAGGTCTTTATTTATTCCTCTTTCTTTCAAATGCATCCTTATCATTTCCTACCATGTTTTTCTTGGCCTCCCCTGCTATCTTAACTGTTCTACATCTACTGACCCAAGCACTCTCATCCATTCTTTCAATGTGACCAAACCACTAAAGTCTCCAGTTCTGCATACATATCCCCATACTGTCCAGATTTAATCTTCTTCTAAGGTCATCTCAACCTGTTTTAAAGACTTATATCACACATCGATTCCCATATGGCATTTGCTAAATATGTATTCCTCATGACTGTCTTTAGTGGCTTTATCTGGATGTCTCATAGGAATGAACTCATCCCTGTGACATGCACAGATTACCAATATTCTGTTTTGTCTACGACTCTGCAAATCTAAACTTCAACTATTGAGTCACTGTAGAGTTCATGAACAGATATATAGATAGGTCTTCCTTGAGACTGAATGGATATTACTATAATTATTGTAATCAAATGAATCCTTCATTCATTTTTATTATTTGTAGCTCATCATTTTTTTAGATTTTTAGCTTTCTTTCTTGGTTTAAATGTTTTCATCATCATCATCATCATCATCATCATCATCATCATCATCATCATCATGATAGCCACAACTTTCTCTATAAATCCAATGAGCATGACAGAAGTGTCTCTCTGTCTCTCTCTCATCTCTGTCTCCTTCTCTATATCTCTCTATATTTCATAGTATGCATGTCTCCTCCTTTTCCGTTGTCGGTCTATCTTCCTCTCTGTTTTTTCCCACTTTCTTTTTTTTCTTTTGTATACCTATTCCATTTCCCTCTTAATTTTCAGAAAGAAACTAAAATTAAACTGTACATCTTTAACCATTGACAGCTATTTCTAATGCACTTTTAAAATCTATTAATCTAAAAGTACATTTTGTTTACTATATCAAGAGATTAGCTGAGTAAAAAATCGATACAATTCAGTTTTCATATTTAAATTGTTTTAAGTATTAAAAAATGTGTAAATTTGCCCTCTGAATTCATCGTGTTCAGTACTTGCTTGATATTTAGACATGAGATGAATTTCTTTTTGCATTTATATTCAACTAAATAAAAATATATAAGAAGTATAAATACGTGATGATTATATAATAAGTGTAAATAATTATATATTCTTTGCTATTGTCAACGTTTCACTTATTCTAATCTGCCGCAGGTGCAAATATTGAAATATATTAGCTCCTATTAGTTTCAAGTAGATAGTAAAAGAACCTTCAAAGTACTTCATGGTCTTGAGGCAAACCAGAATGATAGTAAATATGACCTTACACGTGAACAGAAAATGTTCAATTTGCTTTCTTCTTATCTTTTACTTATTTATTTATATGGAATAAGTAAATAAAAATATTTAAAAAAATATCTTTATTTAATTAACCCGGGAATGTTCACATGTCTACAATCACAAATACACAAGTCATTCTCAGTAATTTCTCACTGACAATAACTAGTAGTGTTCCTGGAGTCTGAGTGACACCAAATCTCCCCAAATTTCCAGCACTCACCGCCGTTTTAGATAACCGTTGGAAATCATTTTGCATTATCGCAACAACCGATTACCATTGATTTTTCGCTCGCAACGACTATTGCTCTTCTCTAGAATTTGAGTGGCAATACACCTCGCCAAGGTTCC
>OY744515.1:21004991-21012491 GCA_963556195.1 Sepiola atlantica
AAAAATAAATGTTGCTTATATTAATGTTTTATCGCAGTTTCATGGATTATCCAATCATTATAATTTTTATTAATATACTATTGAATCTTTTTATAGATTTGTATTTGTATTCAAACCTATATAATCGTTCAGGACTTTATTAATGCACTTCTGACGATTGGATGATCCATGAAACTGCAGTAAAATGTTAAGATAAGCCATATTTATTATTGTTATATATATATGTGTTTATATATATTTATATATATATGTGTTTATATATGTTTATATATACAGGGTGGGCCAAAATAAGGGTCCTATCTTTAAATTTGAATAACTTGAATTTGAATAACTTCCACAAAATAAAAGTTAAACTCACCAAACTTTATTTATGTGTAGACTGACCCTTCCGAGATTTTTTGAAATAAACAAAACAAATTTTAGCCGAAAAACACTTCTTAAAACTTACAAAAACTAAAGTATTGTTTTTTACACTGTTTTGAGTTTTTTAAGCAAAAATAATGTTTTCTTAATGAGAGTACGTTCCTTAGGGCTAATACGGCTCATGCTTGCTTCGGAAGGGGTCCTTTACTTATTCTAAAAAAAATTTTTTTTAAATCAATAAATAAAAAAGTTATGAATTTTTTAAAATAGGACCCTTATTTTTGCCCACCCTGTATATGTTTATATAATAAGGAAAATACATAAAATTATATAATGAGGAAACCAAAAAGCATTTGTAACACTTACATTATTTCTTTTTTTTTTATATATATTTTCTCAGTTTTTGTTGATGCATTTTCAAAGCATATGAAAGAGTATATTTTTTTGTTTATCGAATTTTTAACTAATTTTTTCCTGTAATAATTTGTCAGTTATTTTCATAGATTTCTCTTTGGACTATTATCCTCGCTAGGAATGATATTTATATTTCTACTACGTTTCGGCCGATATGCTTTCCGGCCTTCTTCAAGTGCACTGTTCATTTCTGGTAAAGACTTTTCCTCCATATTGAATATAACTGTTCCTGATTCATTATTTAATTAAATGCGATGAATTGATGATTGTAAGGTTTATTTTTTATATGTAACAAACTTCAACGTAAACAAATAACCAACAATAATCATATTAAAATACAGACGAAACATCACGATAATTAAAAAAAAGCACACCTGACGAAGGCCAGAGGGTATATCAGCCGAAACGTGGTATAAATATAAATATCAAAATTGATGAAGAAAATTGTCTAAAGAAAATAATTTCAAGAATGTTGGAATCCCTCATCCCTCCCAATTATTTTATTTAAATCATTTACATATTTTTTACTGTAATTCTCTTCTTTATTGTGAACATGTAAATAATCTAAGTATTAACGCTGATATTTCATCTTGTCAAGTTGATATTTTTAGTTAAAAAAAAATCTCCATTTAAAAAAAAAAATAATGCAATCTTTATTCAATTGAGAAGAAAAGAAGTCCATTTCTTCCCACATTTGTTTTCATATTTTTTTCTTTGATTTCGATTTTGTTAATGGCGGTGGGGGTTCGAGTGGGGAGTTCGACAATATTTTTTTTTCTTCCTCTTCTTCCTCTTACCATGTTTTATATTGCGACTATGCTTTATTTGAACCTTTTGACAATCTCAGTATTTTTTAAAGATTTCTGTTTCCAACGTTGTAAAAAAAGGGATATAAAAATACACAGACTTATTTTTTGTCAATAATTTCAGAAAATACAGTGAAAAGAGATATAGGAGGAGAGAGTTGTAGAGAGAGAGAGAGGGAGGGAGAGAAAGAGAAAAAAGGCTTATTTTATAACATTTACATTTCTAATTGTTTTTAGTTACCAGCAGAGAAAAAGTTCTTTTTTTTTAATAAGGACGACAACCAATTTAAATTAGTCTGTTTCCTTATCGAAACGCAAGAAAAATAGTTTCTCAAATTTGCCAAAAAAAAAAAATCCATTTTCTGCTTCCATAGTTAATGTGCTTTTTTTTTTAAAGACATTTATTTTCTACAACCTTAAAAAGACAATAAATGCTGTCAAAGTTTTGAAATAGAGCACATTTGCAATACGATGCACAGTACAAAATGTCCAGTCTTTTTCTTCCCTTCCAGTTCTTTTCTTAATTCTAGCGTTGTTTGGGGTTGTTTTGACTGTTGAAGCTGTGTTTGTTGAATGTTGTTGTCTGTAGGGTGTTTGAGGCGACCCCATGCGGAATCAACTGCCAGGGAAGAATGCCGGATGACTCAACTGATCCTATGCAACGCTGTCAACATAAGGGATGCTATCAAGAACAGACCCTTCTCAAGGTTCGACCTCCAATCCACACTACCACCTACAAAAGCAGAAATCAATATGAAATTTTAGTAGAAATAATAAACAAATTATCAAAAACATATACATAACCATAGCATACACAGTGTGGGCCAAAATAAGGGTCCTATCTTTAAATTTGAATAACTTGAATTTGAATAACTTCCACAAAATAAAAGTTAAACTCACCAAACTTTTATGTGTGTGTAGACTGACCCTTCCGAGATTTTTTGAAATAAACAAAACAAATTTTAGCCGAAAAACACTTCTTAAAACTTACAAAAACTAAAGTATTGTTTTTTACACTGTTTTGAGTTTTTTAAGCAAAAATAATGTTTTCTAAATGAGGGTACGTTCCTTAGGGCTAATACGGCTCATGCTTGCTTCGGAAGGGGTCCTTTACTTATTCTAAAATGAAAAAAAATTAAAAAAAAATCAATAAATAAAAAAGTTATGAATTTTTAAAAATAGGACCCTTATTTTTGCCCACCCTGTATATAATCTTATTTCCGCATAATAAATGTAACATGGACATGTAACGTATGGACATAATGTATATCTGATATAAAAATGAAAATGAAATAAGAATTTATTTCAAAATGTTATCAAATAAAAACATACGATTTCCGCTTTCGTATGACACATGAAATAGAATAAATTTCTTATCAACAAATTTACAAAAAAAACAAGAAAATATGGTGGCCCCTGTATAATTATATACATTATATATATACTAACAAAAATATACGACAGGAGGGATCAGATTATACTCTTATATATAAAGGATACATATATAGGAATATATATATAAAGAGTAATCCACCATAAGTACATATTTAATTTTATTTCAACATAATAAATGTAACATGGACATGTAACGCATGGGCATAATGTATAGCTGACATAAAAATAGAAATGAAATAAGAATTTATATCAAAATGTTTACAAAATAAAAATATACGATTTCTGCTTTCGAATGACGCATCAAATGGAAGAAATGCTTAAGTATATACTAAGTTAAAGACAATAGAAAATATATAGTTACTTATATGTAATATAACAATAATCTAAATGTGGATAAGTTTAGTTTTTTTCCCTGTTTTACGGCATATCAACCCTTTTTGGGGGGTTAATTAATGCTGAAACATAATACCTATTGTAAATGATTCATTTGTTATTTTACCCATAGTTGCGGCTACAATTATCGACTCATACCTTTCCCAAATGTATTAGTACAGAAATGACTACATTGACTCCGAGAGAATCCCATGGTCAACATCAGTATCCATTCGGCTGTTGGATGTGATAAAATTAAGAATACTAATTATAATGCTTAACTAAAGCCCTAACATGGAGCTTTTGGGTGGCTGTCGCGAATAAAGACTGGGATGTAGAAGATAAGTTAATCCAAGCAGTAAATTAAAAGCAGGGCTAGAATCGCACATGCGGTAGCAATCTCCGAATATGGCTGACTGTTGTAACTGTCATTCAATGTTGAAAGTGTGTTAGTTGAGAATCATTAAAATATGGAGATACAGAAATTTGATGGATGTGTGCTGATGGATCGGTACATAAAAGTCACAGGTTACATGCCAAAAAAGTCAATGGTGAATGAGTAGTGAGAGTGATGAGCAGGTCTCTAAAACCAATGAAACCTGCACTTAAACCATCACATCCTATCCTATATAGATCTTTAGTTTGAATTACCTATTTGGGGAGTTTGAATTACCTACTAGACACCATCCTCGAGTGTCTTCGGTCTCTCTGTACAAGGGTTTGTCAGAACAACCTGACATGAGGATATTTACACCTACAAGTTAACCCTGACCAAATATTCAAAATAGCATAGTATTCGAAGCCCAAATAATATCCCTCAGCACAGCTATACACTTGCTTATACGATAGATAGTGCACCTTCTCCTAGTGATGTTACCTCAAGTAAAACCACGTAGCTGGATACTCCACCAGACTAGATGAATTCTTGTCCTGGAATCCGGTAAGACCAAGAGATCACAAGAAAAATCTATTATAACATAGTTAACTGGTCAATTGGGGAGAAGAAAAACTAATGTTCTTAACTTCTTTACTAACTCAACGTTCCAGAAATAAAGGAGAATTTTAATAAAATATTTGAATATCTATGTATCTCATATAGAGATCAAGTATTAGCCCCAAGAAGGGGCCCATCGATTTCTGAGAACTTCAACTAAAGTAAAATGAAACAAAAAAGAGAATTTTTATTTTTACACCTAACTCAAAGTGAATAAGGACCATGAAACTACTTTAGTTAAAGTATTCACACATGCTACACACATACATACACACAAACATGCATACACACATATATACACATTTCCTTTTGTGTAAACAGTTAGATATGATTTCTGATTTCCTATTTAGAATAACAGCATTATCCATCAAGATAGCTAATGCCTTGGTTAAACAAAAGTTACATTTTTTGACCTAGTTGATTTTCTAATAATACACCATTCTATACTGTATGGAATCAAGCTTCACTTAAACACCTAAATATGCTGTGGTAGATATGTAGCGGTCACTACGTTTCATTGTTAAAGGTATTTATATGTGTTGAAATTCTTGGCTTGATTTGTACTGATGCTGCTCTCTAATATTATACCTATTATTACTGGATATACTGTCATTATTGTTAATATTAGTAATATTACTATTACTATTGCTCTTATTATTGATACTTACGTTATTGCTGTTACTCTTATTATTGTAAGTCATCCAGATTTGACAACAGATTTATAAACTATATTGCAATACATGCAATCATTTTTAAGGAGGCATTCAGTTTTCTTGTTGTAGTTACAATGTGAGGCCCCGAGAGTGTCAGAGTGAGTAATAGCCTGGAGTGTTTTAATTTTATCATAATTGGATGCAATTATTTTTTGGCTCTAATTTTAGATCATAGAGTAAGATAATTCAATGATAGTTTTTATTGATAACTTTACTACATTTGTGGTTATTTCTCCAAATTATTATCTATTATTTCATAATTATTTTGGAATATTTGTTTGAACGCTAATGTTATGTTTCTTCTCATATTCCCTGTCATATTGCTATTATTGACTAGTTTGTCATTTGACAGAGAAATGTTTTACGCATATATGATTTTTAGGGTTTTTTTATGAGGATTCTTTTAGAGTTACGTCTAGTGGTCGTATGAAGTCGTTCATTTGGATTATATTTGAGTATTTTATTTTAATGTTGTATGGTTTTTTACTATATCACGTGCTATAATATTAGTTTTTTTCTAAGGTTAATTGCCCCTCTTATAAATCTAATGCTTTCCCTGTAGCCAGAATTTCTAAGTGCATTGCTGTAATAATCTCAAAGACATCGCTATTAGAAGATAGGCCAGAGATCCTATTTGAGACATTGGAGATGATGTCGTTTATGATTGATTTGTGACGGTGAGATCCTTTTTGCACATAGTACAGTGTTTAGTTTGGCTTATGATACAGTGAGTACGTGTTATTAATTAGGTTGACTGTAGTATCTAGAAAGTTTATTAGTTTTTTATTAGGGTCTATAGTAATCTTTAATGCATATTACTTAAGCAGCTTTCTTAATCTGCACATATTATCCTTTATCCAACATCCAAGATGCTGCACAAAATTTGCACATTAACTGATCTTCTTCTTCTTCTTCTTCTTCTTCTTCTTCTTCTTCTTCTTCTTCTTCTTCGCGTGTCTTTGAACCATGTGGTCATACAACAGTTTCCCACTTTTTTACGCAGTCCTTTGCATTATTGTTGTACTCTGCAAGATCTTTCAAGCTGTAATGTTTGGACAGTAGAGAGAAGACAAAGTAGTGTTGCATTGTACGGTCCTCATCTCTACATTCACAGATAGTTGGATCGGTTTTGTAGGCCTATCTAGCCATACCCATCTTTGATTGCCCAATTCCCGTTGTCAGGCAGTTAAGTGTCTTCTAATAGTCCCAGAGTTGTTCTGAACCAGAACAGTAGGATAGGAGACATTCTCTAGTCCACATCTGTAATCTGGTCCTGGGATGTTGTTAGCAACTCTACATGGTAGGGGAAGCTTCTCCTTCACTTCAGTCGTTGGGCCGTTGGTTCACGTCCATGAAAGAGATGGCATTCATAACTAGTAGCTTTTGTGATCTCTACTTGCCTGGCATTGATGAAAATGCCATTTGAAACTAAAACGTGAAAAGCCGACCGACAGTCTCTCATAGTGATGCTATGACGCTTTTAAATAATTAAATAAATAAATCTAAATCAACGCTGGTATGGTGTCCAGGCCTCTGCTCCATATCTAATATGTGATATCCAGAACCTGGAGAGAGTTAAAAAACTGGCTACTCGAATGGTGCGGGGTCTATGGGTTCTGCCCTATGAAAGCCGACTCAAGAAACTTTAATCTTTTTCCCTTGAGCGCCGACGATTACACGGTGATCTAATATAGGCCTACAATCTCCTCAATGATGATTACGATTTACCTCAGGACCTGTTATTCACTCCTGCACAAGAAAAAGGTCTATGCAGACACCACAAAAAAACTATTTCACCGCCGATTCTGATTGACACGAAAGAGGGCTGCCTTCTGAATCAGGATCCCTGGACATTGGAATAGTCTCCCAAGAGAAGTAATAAATGCGCCAACAACGCAGCAATTCAAGGTGAATTTGGACAGGTGCTGGGCTACTGTATTTTCTTCTGTGTAAACTTCTATCACTTTTTCCCTACATAACAACTGAAGCATGCTTGTTTTATTTTTTGCCCAATTAATTGAATTGAAAACTCTGACACTTTCAACTGAACTAATAAATGATCACAAGATATTAAAACACTGATCTGTATTTTTATTAGTTCAAGTAAATGTTGTTGATTGTTGAGTTTAAAATGTTAAACATCCATTGAGAATCGAATGGCTATCATCAATCGACACGTGATGTGCTGTTTAATTCTGTCTGCAAATCTTCAGGAAAAAAAAGAGAATTGACTTTCTTTTCGTTAATACTTTTATTTATTTTCATATGAACGAGGCAGTCATGAATCAGCCTGTCATGATCCAGGTGCATTCTCCATTCTCAACAAACATCAAATCAAATGTTTATGAAATACGGAGTCAGTGAATAACTGAGGCCTTGAATGGCAGACAACACGCAAATAGAAATTCAGGTTCAGATAATGGAATCATTAAGATAAAAAAAA
>OY744515.1:21014991-21027491 GCA_963556195.1 Sepiola atlantica
GATAAGCGATGACTCATTAGTACATAAAAAAGAGCCGACAGTAGTAAACACTAATAACCCATGCATCACCAACACTTTCATATATATATATTGTAAAATATATATACTTATGGCAAGTGAGCTATATAGAAATATTTGTGTTTCATTCCAGTAAGGGATTCATTAGATAAACTGTTCGCCGGAAAAAAATTTTTTGTGGAATAAATCACAAACGTTTCCACGAAGCTCACTTGCCGTAAATATATTTTTTATACTCCTATGTACTGAGCACCGTAAAGGTAAATACTAAAGCAAAACTATATACATAATATATATATACTATATCAGATTTCACTTAGCATAGGTATTTATTAAAAAATTGAGCACTCTCAATGGTCGGTAATGCGAATGTAAAATATCTAAAAATCATAATTTCCCTTACTTTCGGAAAAGTTATCACACGTTGTATGAAATCAATGTACCCACATAGGCATATATATATATATATATATATATATATAAGGTTAATCCAACAAAAGATATAAGAGGCAACTAATATCTTTAATTAGTGAACATCCGGATAAAAATACAGCTCAATATACTGGATAGAGCATTAATGGCAATAGATAAAGTGAAAGAATAAAATGAGGTGCGAATCAAATTTTATTACAATTCAATGTTCAGGCAAAGTTCTTTAAAGTCTTTAACTCATGAGTTTTCAAAGAAAATCTTCTCCCTAGAGGATCATTACTGCAATGACATTACTGTAGGTAATAAAAAATAAACTTTGAAAATATATAAACAAATATATATAAAAATACATAAAGGTATATAAAACATCAAATATATCGGCCCAAAACATAACATTTTTGTAAACCTATACAGTTCATCCAAGTCAACAAGCTTAAAATAGCTCCAGGCAAGATATCAAAGAGGTTGATTAAGAAATAATCCAAATGGTGAATGGTGGTCCAAAATGCAGAAAAGTTATCCAGGCGGGAAATTCGTTTGCTATCGATGCAGTAGATAGCAGTGAAAAGTGTATTTAAGGTGTATGCAAATTAATAAAATGATAAGAAAACGATAGGGAAAACAAATCATATGAAAAGTTAGAAAAACTCTCTTGGTGTTGAATATTAAAATGTCCAAATTCAGGGTTCTTAAGAGCTGATCGGATTGATGCAAACCATAACTTCCTGTTGTATGCAAGCTCCGCTAAATCCAATTCGAATAAAATTAAACTGACCTGATGTATTCGGCCATTTTTTTTTTCCGGGTCCGATAAAATTACTCCAAAGAAAAAAATTATATTCAAAGGTAATTAAGCTCGTGTTAGAAATCCGAAAATGAACACTCTCCTTGATAAGACAACAGCACGAATGTTTATTACCTGCAGTAATGTCATTGCGGTAATGGTCTTCTGAGGAGAAGATTTTCTTTGAAAACTCATGAGTTAAGGACTTTAAAGACTTTGCCTGAACATTGAACTGTAATAAAATTTGATTCGCACCTTATTCTATTCTTTCACTTCATCTATTGTTATATATATATATATATATATATATATATATATATATATATATATATATATATATATATATACCCAACAAACTGAGAGAGAGAGAAGGAGAGAGAGAGAAGGAGAGAGAGAGAGACCAAAATTACAGAACAAAAGAAGACAACAGAAAACCTACATTGAAAGCGGAATTAGCTTCACTATCCGATACACCACCCACCAAATGCTCTAATAATCACCCTAACTACAACCAATCTACAATACAACAGGAAAAAGCAATCCTCTAATATATCGAAATAACTTTCTGACATTACAGTAGAAATTTCCCGTATTTTTGTCTGAAGGAACCAATGGAAACATTGCTTAGATCAATTTGTTAAAAAATGTTATTCTAATTTTTTACTTAATCTTTTGAAAAATGTTCCCATCTCATTGACATCTCTGTTAAATTTGTATGACTAGCAAATATATGCTCCCTCCGGTTGCATATTTTTGCTAGGCTGTATCATGATGAACGAACTACATACACTGACCCTAAAGGATGAAGTATTGACGGAGAAAATGGTATCATGACGAACAGAACAGTCCCTCCCCCCTCAAAAACGTAGGAGTTAATGCCTGGGAGCATGATATCATGACAACAGAATCAGGGCCGGCGGGACGGCTATAAAAGTGTGGGGGCTCCTAAAAAGTGGGGGGGCCCGGTTAAACCACATGCATATATAACTTCATTATTGATGACCGTAAAGTGGGGGGGGGGGGGGGGCAAGTCAAAAAGTGGGGGGCTTGAACCCCCCCCCCCATCCTGCCCCCCCCCCCCGGTGCCGCCGTCCATGAGAATAGATAGTACACTACCCTCCACAAAAAAGGAGAAGGTAATTCTAGGAGGATAATATCGCGAAGAACGAATTTATACTATACTGACCCCCCCCCCCCCCCCAAAAAAAAAATAAAGCGGAGCTAATGCCTCATGACGAATAAAAACATACTACACAGAATCAAATAAGCATAAGCCGTTTTAATGTTAATATAGTTAGGATAGGTGGACAAATGTTGAATTTAATCAACGGAAAGTAATCCCACCTGATCGAGTAGTGACGAGGTCAGTGACTCAATAACTACGCTCTGCTAACACGTGACATGTAAATAGTGCCGAAATTAAGCGCCAAATTGTATTCAAATGTTGTGTGTTCAGTTTGCAATAAATGTTCGTGCAAGTCGCACGTGTATTAAGTTTTACCTCATTGTTTCTTCTCTTTTCTTCCTCGTCTTCGTGGCTCACTGCCTACCACTATGGCTTACGCTATCCCCAAAATTGTAACAACAAAACTTTCGCATTTATTCATCTAGATAACATTAAAAACAGTGGCAAGTTTTATTGTCCATGTGAAACGCCTAAAAAAAAATTGGCCGAAAAATATAGTCGCCATCTTTATAAACAAAGAGAAATATGCTAGCTAAGGAAGAACGATAACTTCTTTCATAATTTTTGAGTTAAAAAGACATGTTTATAAACTTGAGTTATCTTTCTTCTTTAGCTAGTATTATGGTGAACCAACATATACTAAACTGACCCCCTGACTTAGAGGATTTTATCATCACGAACGAACACTACCCCCACCCCATAATAAGGACATAATTCCTGCCAGGGCGATCTTATGTCAACAGAATCGATACCACCCCCATTAAAAGATATACCGATGAAATCGATTTAAAAAAAATTCTGGGTGGATCTCCCCTCACACATCCTCTTAAAACGGTGGAGGCAAGGATAGTCTAATGACAACAGATCCGATACTACAGTACTCACCCCCATTAAAAGATATTACGATTAAATCGATTTTTTTTTCATTTAAATATTCTTAGTCACCAAAAAATAAGTAAAGTACTTTATTTATGAATGTCAAGTGCGAACGCAGACCCCCACAATATTTTTATAAATAAAATAAAGTAAAACATATTTCCTTTTTATAGATGTCAAGTATGAAAGAAAATACTAGGTAATTACAAGATAGCTGCCAGCGATTAAGGAATTGCATTAAAGTTCGATTTTCAAGTCTTTAAAAAATAAGTTAGAATTTTATTTCGGGATAAAAAATACAATTTAAGACTAATTAATAAATTTCATCCAAAATGTGTGCGAAAATAAAACGAAATAAACGAGATATTCTAATAATCCCTATAGTACAATTGAACTCCGAACGGAAACGTCTATTTCGTCTGTTCAGTTTTAACTATTTAATAATTTGAAAAGTTTTTTTTTAAGTTTTAAATATAAAGGAGGATGTAATACGTGGGAGGATTCCCCCATCCCAGTTGACAGTCTGAAAGTCTCTAGCCTGTCAACTGAAGAGCGGTCACTCTTGGTATTCTTTAGCCCTACAGACTGGATTTCCGTGTTTATGTGAAACCACAGGTATCGATGGACGACCAAACTAATGTATAGTCTTATTTGATATATATATATATATATATATATATATATATATATATATATGATAATTTTTATTTACACAGACATGTACAAAATAAAATTGTTTTTTTCCATGTATACGGATTAATAATCCACGGTTTGGAGAGTGCTCAACAGTAATGGAGCCAAGATAATGTCTGTTTAAATAAAAATCATCATATATTAAGCTCTATTTGATATTGAGCACTTTTTATAAACCCGGTTGAAATTCTTTGGATTACTACCCTGTGGATGTTTTTACCTGGATTATTACCATTATTATCTTGGCTCCATTACTGTTGAGCACTTTCTAAACCGTGGATTATTAATTCGCATACATGGAAAAAAACAATTTTATTTTGTACATGTCTGTGTAAATAAAAACTATCATATATATATATAAAATAAATTCCCGAAACAGTTTTTCATGGTAAACAACTGATGATCCCTTAAAATAGTGTTAGAAACTAACTAATATAATAACTGTAAAAAATAAATTGACTTACATGAGTGATTTTCCACTGAAAGACTTGAGACTATAAGTTTTTTTTTTTATATATATATATTTTTTTAATATTTTTATTTTTAATTTTTTAATTTTTTTTTAAATTTTGTTTATATAGTTTTAATGGTTGAGAAACTTCCGAGACTATATATATATATATATATACATATATATATATATATATATATATATATATATATATATATATATATATATATATATATATATATATATATGTGTGTGTGTGTGTGTGTGTGTGTGTGCGTGTGTGTTCGTGTAAAACAAGAAAGTTTCGGTATGTATTTCTGTTTGTTCTCACATCAATTCTCAATTGTACAATAGCTCTGAGCAAACCCAACATCATTTTTCTCAGCAACAAGTTCCTGTGGATGCTTTAGCTTGGCATTAAATGACCAAAAAAAATTATTCTTTTTCTGATAAAAATGTATAATAAAGTGTTATTTCGTTTAATTAATCTTTACAGTCATTTAATGCTAGACACCATTTTCTAAACAAATGTATTGTTTAGTAAACGAATTGTTATTAGAACAATAAGTTGTACCATTTAACACACACCCGCACAGAATGATTCATATCTTTCCTCACGTCCTATTAGTTCTGTTCAACATATTTGATACAGACTAGATCTAATATCATAAAACAAACTAAATTCAAACATTTGTAGCTGTTACATTTTGATGGACTATTTTTTTTCTTATGTGAAGTGATATTCCTATGCGGAGTGATTCGATCTATTACCCAATGAAAACACTATGCATGGAATTTACTTCTGCTGAACTATTTACACAATTTTTTTTTCAGCTTTTTAAGCGGTTGTTTTGAAGACGTGAACAAGAGCGGTCGTAAATGTTGGAATAAGACTTTGTCATTTTGACAAAATACCTCTTTTCAACAGATTAAAAAATAGTAATGCAGAGTCGACAACTGTTGTTTGCTAAATGATAGTATTGTTTTAATCATACTTAGATGTATTCAGTGAATAAACGCTCAGAGTTTAAACACATACCACAAAGAAAGTAATGAGTTGATATTAATATTTTTTATATGCTCCGATAATAAGTGACTCTGTGCATCACCATCGCTGGTCATATATGTTCTTCTTACGCGGAACTTATAAGTCAATAAAATTGACAAAATTACGATTAAAATTATATTTATTTTACTAACTTTAATTAAAATAATATGCAAATTTATAACTAGGATAAAAATGAAATTTCTTTTACTAAATATCATTTCAATAATATGCATTTTATTAAATATGATTCCAATTATATGCATTTTAATATGATAATAATTATTTTCTTTTTGATAATCCACGAATATTGCCACTCATATGTAAAGGGCTGCTGTGATAGGAGCCAGATTTATAGGGGATAACATTGGTGAGGAGTTGAGCAGTTAAATTTCTGCATGCTGGTACGGTTGGGGGAACAGTAAGCAGGAAGGGAATTCCAAAAACAAGTAGTCATAGAAAAAAAAACTATCAGAGTAGAAAGCTTCCAGCATCTAGGAACTTCTACAGTGAAAGAGTGTGATTTTGCAACTATGCAATTTACTAACTATGATTAAAAATATACATTTTAATGTGATTAGCATAATATGCATTTTACTTACTAGGATTATATTAATATGTATGTTTACAAAACTATGATTTCAAAATTATGCATAATATACTAACTAGAATTATATTAATATGTACTATTACAAAACTATGATTTCAATAATATGCATAATATACTTACTAAGATAATATTAATATGTATTTTTACAAAACTATGATTTCAATAATATGCATAATATACTTACTAGGATTATATTAATATGTATGTTTACGAAACTATAATTTTAATAATATGCATAATATACTAACTTAGATTATATTAATATGCATTTTACATAACTATAATTACAATTATTTTGAATTTTATTAAGTAGGATTAAGATTCCACGATTGTTCAAAGCAACCACACTTTCACGGGGTAAATCAATCTGGTGGCAACGGAGGGAATTAAACCCGCGGTTGGTTTTGCTGATATAAGATTGAGCTTTTTTTGGTTCTTGAATGTCCAAAGTGATGGAGAATTTTGTTGGAGCGGACAAGAACGCCATTAGGTGTCCTTTTGCAGTCTTGCATCCATGATAGGATCCAAACTGCAATTCCCAATGGATCTCATGAAGATTAATGGAAACTGAACTGTTTCTAATCAGATCAATAGATAAGATCGAGCAGGGGGGGGGAAATGCAATATTCGTGGTTTGAAAGCAGAACATGCATTGTGCATGTACATCGATCCACCACAAGTGCTGGAAAACAGTTTATTTATCAAACCATACACATACGTATGGAAAAACATCGACTCAAAAATAAATCTGTATAAACACATATGTTGAAAATGAACAAAGAAAAACTAAAATCATTTATATATTCTGATCATGTTGTAATGCATGAGAGAATAGTGCATTACAACATGATCATTCTTTGAACTTTAAACAAGCTAGACTCATTAACTTAATTTTGAATGAATTTCGGCAAAGACTTTGTGAATCAGCACCCATTATAAACTCTAACATTGTTAAACAACATAACAGCTTCTAGAAATCTTCTTTAATCAGTAAAGGAATACTAACAAAACAGTAAATAAAACTTTGTACATAACATCGATATTAAAAAACTAAAAAAACAAAAACAAAAACAGTCATTCCATTTAATAAACGCATCACACATTTTGAATTCTATAACCTTGGTTGTCTGATAATCTATTTTACTTCCTTCCACCTTATTCCCCTCTCCCCACTCCTCCTAACTGATTTTTCAATCACAAGACGGATAATTTCAATTTCCGGCTTTAAAGAGACGATTTAAAAGAAATTGGGGTGAAACGGTTGGAGTGGGACCTAGACAAACTGACCTCGTTTAGGATGCCTCAACTTCCTTCCCCACTCCCTATATACCTTCCGTGATAAATCATACAATTTCCCCCACTCTCTTTATATGCATTGCTTTCTTTCCCCTCCACTGTATTGCCTTTCGTTATAAATCGTGCAATCTCCCCCTCTCTCTATATATATATTAAATATGTTGTCACTATCCCCCCCTCAATATACGTCTCAAATAGTTTATTTCTCTCTCTCTCTAAAGATATGTACTGAATATATTGTCGCTCTCTCTATACGTGTATTGAAATTGTGAGTGTGAGTTTCTCTTTTTTCATTTTCAAAAATGTAATCACCGCTTGGATGCTTGAAGAGGCTGTAGGGTCGAAATAAGTCATTGCACCGGTGATTATGTGATTCCGTGTTAATTTATTTTATTATATATATATATATATATATATATATATATATATATATATATATATATATATATATATATATATATATATATACAGGGATTTACAGAGCCCTCCAAAGAGGAGCGCGCTTCAGGAGCATGCTCCTTTTTGCTGGAGTAAAAGAGAAGAGGGCTCATTTACTATTCAGCTCCAAAATTATTTGATTTTTTTTTAAACATTAGTCTTTTTATTCAGCAATAAAAAGGAAACGAAAAGAAAGTCTCAGCTAAACCTTTTGAGTTATTTTTTAAATTATATCTCTGGTAAATGTATATGAGATAAGGAGAGATAGGAAGGGAGAAAGGAAGGGAGAAAGAGGGAGAAAGAACGAGAGCGTTACACATGAAAACAAAACATTTGAACTTCTCAGGTGTTTTATAGACGCAAGTAGATTTTTACATGTACACGTTACATTTTTGATAGGACAGTTTTCTTAAGGCAGGAGACAATTTGGCAACAAATGTCTTCAAATGCGCTAGTGACTCTATAGATGTCTTTGAAGTTATTTTATTAAAGATTTGAACTTTTTTTGTATTTATGACAAGGATGTTTATTGCTGATTGAATAAATAAGCCAATTTTTCTTTTACTTTACAGACAATTTATCTTTGTACTCAATCTTACTGCTATTATTATTATTATTATTACTCAAAGAAAGGTATTTAAAAAAATCTTTTAGGATAATAATAACTAAAGAAATGTTTGTTTTCATGACAATTAATTAAATACATCTGTTTTGAAGCCATTTGACCCTACCCATTATATATTATTCCCCACCCTAACGAAATAATACCACATATCGCTATAACTCATGAAAATAGAACTGTGTTTTTGTCTGCTGTTCAAAGTGTAGTATCTTTGCAGGTGTCTCCTCTCCTTCTACACTGACGAAAATATATTTTCGTCCGAAACTGTAAGTTAACTAAAATTTTACAATACATCTATCAACATCTTTGACATGCCTATCTGTATATTGGTTTATACTTTCGATGCCGTAAAATATTTTCAACTGATTTTTTTATAAATTCAAATTATTTTATGATGTGTTCTTCTTTACGATAAAACCGAGACTTTTTAAAAATGCATTTCTTTTATTTGTTCTAACATTGATTTTTATAAGAAAACTTGCTATTACTAGATCATTTAGTTTAATGCATCGTATTTCAATTTTAGCGAAAAATAAAAATGAGATTCTACTTTTTTTAGGCGATTACATGTAAACAGCCTAGGAAAATATCCGCAAAAAAGGAATACCCAACCCAAATATTTTAGACTTTAGTGTGGGGGATCACTTTCCTATATAAATTTAACGTAAAATGATTAACCACTTCCGAACCAGCTAGCGTAGGAAATAACGTGTAACCAATTTTTAATAATGAGGGTGCATTAGGATTAAAGTTTTATATTATAAATCTTAACTTAAAAAATATAAACTTTTCAAATAGTATTCTTTAAAGTCCTCCTTCATGTAAATAAAAAAGAAATAACATTCATTTTTGTAGTTATATGAAAATAACATTCTACATTCAATACAATATTAACTTAACATTTTTAAATATTCTTGACCCGATATTTTTTCAACTACCAAAGACTAAGCCAGATATTTTGTATGAAATTTTAAGACATTAAATGGTTCTCTGAATTGTTTATTGAAAATTTATTGATATTTTTTGGCCAACTTATGAAAAATATTTTTTAATTCTATCTTTAAATAATAAACTTCATTCGTTTTTTTCGCACCAAATTGTACTATTGAAAAATGGATAAATCGATTTGTTTGAAAGTACTTGCGCGTTTCTTTGTGGTAAATAATATAGATTATACAATATAGTTACGTTCGTAAAACAAACAATATTAAACAACAACACAACGATTAATGTTGCCCTGGCTGTCTCTCCTCTCCTAGAGAAATGTTTTCTTCAAAAAGAAAATAATCACTAATAATGTTTAAAAGAAAAACTTTATTTACTTAAAACAAATTTAAATTCCCTTCCAAAATAAATAGAAAAAATATTGGGTTAAATTTTCCTCCCCTATATATACGTTTTTTTATATATATACGTTTTTGTTATTGTATTTATTCATGATAGTAATCAACCAGTAAGATTAATGCAGACGATTGCATTTTTAATCGCCTTTAACTTTATAGGACATTTTTTATTTATATATATATATATTTTATTATTTTTTTACGTACATAAAAGTAATCCATGGACACGTGTTTCTGGCTATCAGCCGTCATCAACATGGCTAACTTGGATCAAACCTATGATAGCATTGTATATAGTCTAGAGTTATACCACTGGACTATAACGCCTTGCCTGGAAATGTACGATTTTTATCACCTAAATATTTTAGTTAAGTTTTTGTTATTTGTTTTATTGGTGATAGTAACAATCAGCGTTTGAATTTTTCCACTTCCTAAGCGGAAAGATTAATGCAGAACAATTGCATTTTTAATCGCTCTTAACTTTATCGGACGCATTTTTTGTTTTTTTATATATATATATATATATATATATATATATATATATATATATATATATATATATATATATATATAATGGTAATAATCCAGGTAAAAACATCCACAGGGTAGTAATCCAAAGAATTTCAACCGGGTTTATAAAACGTGCTCAATATTAAATAGAGCTTTATATATGATTATTTTTATTTACACAGACATGTACAAAATCTGCGACACTGGCATGTCGATTTTATCGATCAACAGTTATTATAACAGTTCTCTCCAAATATGATCTGAGGTTAAGATCGGATTCTAACTCTGCCTGATGAGATCTCAGTTTATAATAACTGTTGATCGATAACATCGACATGCCAGTGTCGCAGATTTTGTACATGTCTGTGTAAATTAAAATAATCACATATATATATATATATATATATATATATATATATATATATATATATATATTAATACAGATGTTGTTAAAAACAACAGAACTCTTCTGTTTTGTTAGTCCTTTTTTATTTTTTCAATTCGTCGAATGATCTTTTTTATGTTGACATCGAATGGATTAATAAATGAACCGTATGTTACACGAACGTTTTCGACTCCTTCTGGAATCATCATCAGGTGTTTGATGCTATAAAATGGTAAAAAATGACTAAAAGCGGGTGAAAGAAGGGAAGTCTTTAAAATACTACGGCAAAACGTGAACGCAAAAACGAACGTCTACATTGTTGAAATGAGACGGATGAATTGAATCTTTAATTCATTTATGTATTTATGTATTTAAAAAATTGTTTTTATTTTCAAAGTAATAGCTGATTTATTTTAGTTTGTTGGAATAATTATGGAGAAAGAAACAAGGGGAGATAGGAAATAATTAATTTAACAGAATGCCCCTATTATTATCATTTGAATTGAGCGACACCGGGCGTATCGCTAAACTATGATAGACATTTTAAAATGGGTTTGCTGATCTCGTATGCTATATTATTAATTTTAGGTTGTTGTGCTTTAATGTATAAGGCCTCGAGTTTTTTAAAGTTTGTCTCAGAATGTATTATTTAGGTGTTCCTTACTAAAATTTGTCTTACTTCTGATTAAGGGCAATTGTGCATTTTTGGGTGTTTATGAATTGAGCTGAAATTGACAAGGTGCATGGTGAGGCGACGGGATAGGGTGCTTGTAGTAAATAAATATATATATATATATATTATTTTTTACGTACAAAAATATGTCCTATAAAGTTAATGGCGATTAAAAATGCAATCTTCTGCATTAATCTTTATCGCTTAGGAAATGGGAAAAAAATACAAACGCTGATTGTTACTATCACCCATAAAAACAATAACACAAACGCAACTAAAATATTTAGGTAATAAAAATCGTACATATTTTCAGGAAAGGCATTATAGTCCGGTGGTAAAACTCCAGACTATAGACAATGCTACCGTAGGTTGGATCCTTGTTCAAGTTAGCCATGCTGATGACGCCTGATTGCCAGAAACACGTGCCAATAGATTACTTTTATGTACGTAAAATATGTATATATTCTATATTAGATCCACCATAGAACTAAAAGTAAATAATAAAATCCGATTCCTTGATGTTTTTTACACCTCTAATAATACGTTTAACACTTCTACTTATAAAAAACAACCAGCTTAAATTCCAGTCTGTTAAATTTCAAGAGCGAATGTTCCATCGATACAAAATAGCGATTGTTAAAAACTTAGTAAACCGTGCAAAACTATTCTCCTCCACTAAAGAAAACACTATTCATTAAATTAAAAGAAATAAAACAAGTCCTTATTAATAACAAATTCCCTAATTATATCGTCAATGAACAAATGAAATTAATGATTCGAAATTTAAAAAATACCACTACAAATAATAATAATATCCTATATGACAACTCAAACTATATTAATATATACTATTGTAATCAAACTTCAAATTAGAAGAAAAAGCTAAAAAAATATACACAGATGCATATCCCAAATTGACAATAATAATAAAATTAGACTTATTATTTACTATAATAAATTTTAGATCCAAGATCCTGTAGTTAAAAACAACTCCTCCCCAACCCATAAAACAGTAGAAAGAACCAATGTTATTTATAAGTTTAAATGTCCTTTTGGAGAATGTAACTCACATAATAAAGCTAATAGCTACATTGGTTTTACAACCACTACTCTATCCCGCCGTCTCACCATGCATTTT